>NNCF01127399.1:386820-435168 GCA_002313205.1 Laupala kohalensis
TTACCACAACCGATAAGGAAAAACGGGACTATCCACCTGAGTATCTACACCAGTGTAATTAATTTCTATTACTCCACCGTCGCGTTGTTTCTTCTGAGGAACGTGGTTGGATATGCACTAGAAACTGTTGTACATGAAAGATTTTTACCAATGTCGAGATAACCAATTTTTCTCGTTCGGATGGTACCCGCAACCATGAACCAATGCCTAAGATAGCTATAACGTGGAAGCATGTATCAAATGCTATCAAGGGAAAAGCAAGAGAAGAAATTGAAGATAGGCTACCGAAGTTGATCCACAGGGAGCAAATAAACCAAACAAATGCAGTTAACTCCATGGTAACCAAGGATCTTAAATACTTCAGAAACAATATTACTCATGCTAGATTAACTAAACTTTCAAAATATTTTTCTGTATTTCGAGCATTATTTATATTACCCACAAAGGCTTATTCGTATTTGAGAATTATCATATATTCTTTCTAAAATTCTATATATTAGACACATACCTTTATAAACATTGAATATACACACTTAATTAAATAACTCTATTATTATTATTATTATTTAATATCATATCCATTTCGTTAATTAGCATTTATTGTTTTATTAGAGTGAGAATAACTTTCATGGCACCGAGAATCATGTCAAATGCGCCAAGGAGAAAGACCATCGATTGGGACTTATAATTCAAAAGATAAAGACAATAAAAGCAAGAGCACCATCTAAGGGATAAAACCTTGCAATTATTGTAAATTGTTTAAAAGAAAAGAAAAAAGTTCATATTAATGAAATGGTACTTGTTTTAGTATCGTCGGATCAACGACCTGGATCGTTATTTGTATTTAAAAAATAAACTGTTTCAAATTGATATCATAACTCCATGATAATGTGAAATATCCAGAAAATTTATCATTACTTTTTTAATTGTAGAGAGTGCTATAAATTTTTACAATCCTGGATTGCAGTTTAAACAAATAACAATATGCGTTTTTCTTCAAAATTAATGCCAATATTATAAAAATGTTTCCCTTATTCTAAATATATTCCAGTGAATGTAATCAATCTTATTTAGAAGCCGGAAATTCTTTTCGATTATCTGGCGGTCGAGATTCAGGATCTTTATAATGCGTAAATAACAATGAAAAAGTAGTCCATTATTTCAACTTGCGGCGAAGGTCAGGCACTAATAAAGAAGCTGAAAATCTTCAGCCATTAATAGAATGAATGTTTCATACACTATCGGTCTGCTCATTGACGAGAGAGCCTGATTTTAGTATCGGGCTGCGACATATACACCAAAATACCAAGTCTTCAAAAGAGAGACAACTGGAAGCTCTCAAGAAATGTTCTTGATTTTCAAGTAGGGACTGGGTAAAATGACTACCTGCGCGGTTAAGAAGGGTCCTATAATTCTAAATGGACAGGTAAAGGAGTTTCTCAAATCGTGCCTTTCTCGAAGGGTAAACTTCTCATTTCGTGCATTTCGACAACTAGTGGCAGGTAAAAGTTTCTCAAATCATGTCATCCCTCCCACTGGCCCCAATGACTGGGGATTCACGTGACCGGCGCGGGTAGACCTGTGTAGACCTAATTCTAAAGGAAGTGACGAGTTTAATGGTGAATTTATTGTTGTTCCTGAAGATCTGTCAAGTTTAAGTTCACCAAATTCGATAGAAACAATATTATTCATACAAGATTGTAAACCTTAACGAAACTTCCAAAATATTTTTCTGTATTTCGAGCAATACAGAAACATCACCAGCTGTCAAGGAGTGAACATCGTCCGGTGTTCTCTTCCGCGCAGTCAGTAACATGAGCTTATCTTACGTGATCTCGTATCTTATGCGAAGCTAAGTTTTCATTTACTAATATCATCTAGCAATTATCTTGACCAGTTCAGATCACAGTGCCGCGCTAGTGTGTCCTATATCGTGTTAACATTTTTAAATCGAGTGTAATATTTTTTAAAGTAATTAGAAACTGCAGTAAAACCACACAACTAACATTGCCGACAATTACCAATCCGCATGCCCCGACCTGGGGCAAGTAGTGGTAGCAGGTATGCTGACAGATTCAATCTTAGCCCGAGGATGAAAGCGGCGCTTCTCCGTCGACCTCAACCAACCTAGCAGCCGAACCACTTCAAGAACTTAACTGGCCAAAAGAGAAGAATGGAATACAACGAGACCGAAGACGGAGCTTCTAAACGCCCCGTCTACAACGAAAGGTTTGAAAATTCTATTACATCCCAACCGATTGCAATCTCAAATAGTACAGTGCCTTAAGTGATTTAGAAGAGAAAACTGTCCCCGAACCTACTCCATCACCTATTCATATCCGCAAACCGCCTCCCATATTCGTGCACAATGTGGAAAACTACAGACTGCTTTTGCAAGATATTACTAAAATCATAGGTAATGACTTTTCCACGAACATGAAGGAGGAATCTGTGCGTGTCTCCACAACTACGTGGGATAATTTTAGATCGCTCATAAAATTCCTAGACTCTAACAAAATAAATTACCATACCTTCAGAGTTCTTAATAGTGCAACAAAAAGTGCAATAATCAGGGATATACCTTGCGACTTCTCAGAACTTGAAATCAAAGAGGCCCTTGAAAACAACAATCTCACGATTATTAAAGTAACCAGACTGTATAAGTGGGATAGATCCCCAATGCCCCTGTGTGCCGTAGAAGTACTAAATAGTAAAGTACTCACCAACATATTTGAACTTAAATATCTTTTGAATTGCTCAATCAAAATAGAACTACGTAGAAAAAATCAAACAATTGTTCAATTTAAAAATTGTCAAGACTACGGCCGTACTAGGAACTATTGTAAACGATTTCTCGTTGTTTAAAGTGTGGTAGTTCTCATACCATAGGCCAATGTACTCTTAAGGAAAACGTGTCTGCGACCTGTGCAAATTGTAACGGGCCTCATCCGGCCAACTATAGCAACTGTCCTCTTTTCTTAGTAAAACAAAACTATTTTTGTAGAAGACAGCGAATTCCTAATCCTCCCAATTCAAACAACAACAACTTAATTTAATTAATTAATTAATTAATTTCACCTCAGCAATTGGTAATAAATAAATTAAATTAAACTAACAACAACCTCTGACCCATCCCCCGTTAATCGCAACCAACCTTCGAATAGAATCAACCTCCATAGAACTTGAATATAAACACCACACACTTCCCTCCTTTTCCGGCAAGGTACAATCAACCTTCTTATGCTCAGTATGCTAAGACCATCCCACGAAATCCTGCTCTACCCCCTCGTCCCCCACAACCTCTGACAAACCCATCCAATGAATTTGTCTCGAACTTGATCGACAACATCGTAGAAGCAGTATTAGCTAAGATAAAGACTTTTATTCTCTCACTATTTTCTCAACCCTTTCAAAATGGACAAAAATAACATCAATAATCTAAACCTACTTAACTGGAATGCAAACGGCATATCCACTAAGAAAATATTCCTTGCGATTTTGCTTCACAATCGCAATATGGACGTTGCCATAATATCTGAAACCCACCTAACAGCATACGAAAAATTCAAAATCACGGGTTACACAGTCTTCCCGAAGTGATCGTCCTTCCAAAAAAGCTTCTGGGGGAGAACTAATAATAATTCAAATTTTTTTTGAAAATATAACCCATTGCCCCCTTGCATTACTCCTGGTTTAAAAAACACTGCTATCTCTCTACCACAATCCACCCGACCTCCCATAATCCTCTTTGATGTGTACAAACCCCCCAATATACCACTAAAATCCTCGTGCCTAAAAATACTGTTTGAGACCCCCACACCCATTTTAGCAATTGGGGACTTTAACTCAAAGCATGAGGAATGCTGCAGAACTACTACGCAGAGTGGATTGAATTTACTCAACTTTCGCAATAAATATAATATTACCGTAGAAGCACCATTAGAACCAATACATTATCCATATAATCACAAAATTCCTCCAGATATTTTAGATATCAAAGTGAACAAATCTTTTAAGTCCCCAATTTTTCAAATACCAATACCAGAGTCAAACTCTGATCATGCCCGGTACTAATATCCTTCAAAGCACCAATAACCTACAGACTTATTAGAAATAAAAATAATAAAATTAAATGGAATCTTTTTGAATAGCTTATGAACGAATCAGACCTTATCATTCATTTCTTCAATTCCAAAACAGAAATTGACATAGCTGTACAAGAGCTTACAGAGACCCTGAAAGAAGCAATAACCCACGCATCGTACAAACGCCCTAAGCGATGTAGATATATACAACCAAATATTCCAACTGAAATTAATCAACTGTTAGCCGAAAAGAGAGCAGCCAGGTAACTTTGGCAAACCTACCGTCTTGCCCCACATTAAAACGCAAATAAATCATTTAACCAATCGCTCGCATAGAGAAATGAACGATTACAAAAATAAATATTTCCAAAACAACTTATCCTTTCTCTCCCACAATAACATAAATCTATGGAGAATCACTCGAACCCTAACGACTGAGACAAGCAATACCCCGGCTCTCTCTCTAGGAAATAATAATATGGTAACTGATAATGAGAAAGCTAATCTCCTATCAAATCACTTCCAAAAAACCTTCACTCCTAATCCCATCTCTAATGCCAACAACACCTCCGTAAGCAATTTCATAAGTAAACCTTTCCACAATGCGCGCTTACCAATAAAATTCTTTCCCCTTCAGATGCGAAAGAAGTGATTAAAAAACTAAAATACAAAAAATTATCTGGCTATGACAATATCCCAAATATGGTCCAAAAACACCTTCCTAAAAGAACCATAGCTTACATAACGACTATCTTCGATGCATGCCTTCGCACTAGTTATTTTCCAAATACCTAGAAACGATCAATTCTTATCCCAATTTTAAATCTAAAAAATACCTCCAAATGATCCCTCAAACTATCATCCCATAAATCTTTTACCAACTCTTTCAAAAGTCTTTGAAGAAATTGTTTCTATATAGAATCAATACATTCCTCTCGAAAACTGAAAACTATTCCACACTTCCAGTTCGCATTCTGACCTAAACACTTCACGAGTCATCAACTATTACTTATAACGGAAATAATAGCTTGTTCCATTCACGCAAAATATACAATACGGCAGTATTCCTTGATTTTAGTCAAACCTTTGACACATTTTGGCACGAAGGTCAACGATATAAAATGTGTGTAATTGGTTTCCCAGAATATCTCTTCGAAATCATTGACAGTTTCTTATCTGATAGACAATTTGTAGTGAAAATAAACGAAGTACGCTCACCATATACCCCCATCCTCGATGGGGTTCCCCAAGGATCCCCCTTGTCTCCGACACAATTCAACATCTTTACTTCTGACCGTCCAGAAGTCCCAGAAACGACAACGACACTATATGCAGATGACACTGCCATATTCACGTCAGATCATAACCTGAACTCATCAATTTTTTCTGTCAGGAGGCTCTAGACACGTTTTCTCACTGGGCTGCGGCACGGGGTCTAAAACTAAACCTCTTGAAATGTGAATCTAAAATATTTTCCCTAAGGAAAATTTGTGACAAGCGCTCATTAATTATACACCAAAACTCCAACCCATTGACACTCACTTCTAAGCCAATCAAATACTTAGGAGTTTATTTTTATACGAAACTCCCCTGGAAGCCTCATATTAACCACAGATTAAATATAGCAAAGTACTCTCTACTGAAACTCTATCCACTAATAAATAGACAATCAAACATTCACATCAATACAGCTCTTCATCTTTACAAAACTATAATACGGCCATCATTTAAAAATACTCCTACGAACTATAGTAAATGCTCCTTGGTACATCTCCAACGCTCAGCAACACCGCGAACTTTCTGGCCCTCGAATGCCAGACCATATTGCAAAACTGTCTACACATTTCCTCAACACACTTTCCTCGTCCCCTTGCACGCCTATCTCCAAACTTGGCAAAACTGTAGACCCATCTTTTATTAGAATTTGCTCCAGATCTTCTACGACCTCCATAAGAGAACTAATTACTTAATTATAACCATTAATAAATGAAGTAAAAACAAACCAACAACGAATTTGTATAAAAATATACAAATAAATGACACAGATCGTGGACACTGTCCTTTTAGAGGAGGACCCCAGTGAGGGTGACCTCTCACTGTTCTAGGTATTATTAAGTTTGTTTAAAGATTAAGTGTTTTATTTTGTCCTAAATTTTTTTGAGGTGTTTCTTTGTATATCCTTGTAATTGTATTTCTTTATTCTTGTATTATGTTTCAATATTCAGTTATTTTCATTTGTATGTTCCTTGTACACATCAGAAAAGTGGAAACTCCCATTGTATTGGTGTTTTAAAAAATCGATAGAAGGTTAACTTGATGAATTGAAAAGGCACTAGTAGTTAGGTGTAACTTATAATTTCCATGTCAGTAACACTCTTTTAAAACCTAGTCAAAGAGTTATTAAATACTACGTTTGTTACCACCCGTTCGATAAATAAGGATACGGATAATTTAAAAACATAAACGGAGTTATTTTCGTCCTGTGAAAGAGAACTACTAGTTTCATTTTGTGACGAAGAGCAGTAGACAGTAGAGAGAAATTTGAAGTAGAAGCATTTAATCATTCCTATAAATTTGAAGTGTGTTAACCATTTAATCACTCCTATACGTCTATTAAAATACCACAAAGTGTGTCGAGCAAGATATCTTCCTAACCATGAATATCGTCAGACCTGGAAGCAATAAACCTACAGCTAGCAAATATCGATAAAAAACAGAAACATTAATTCAGAATTATAGAACAGTACTTCCAGTTTTTATATTTATGCATTCAAAATTTTATGGCTAGAATAATTCCTGATTCTAGAAATAATTATCAAGTACAGCGCCGGCTTAAAGAAAAATCATCCTCGTTTAGGGTAGTTTAGAAGTAAGAAATGTATGGGAAGTTAAAGGCTTAAAAATGAATATTGTGGAAAATTTTTGCGAATTTTTCGTGTTTCCACTGTAATTCTAAAATTAATTACCAAATGCCCCGTTGATTTGGTTCTTAACTAGATAAATTATTCTTGTTAAGGGTAGTTAAGGGGTAAGAAAAGTGTAGGGTTGTAATGTCTTAGAAATGGCCATGTGGAATAAATTGGCGTAGGTTTGGAGATTCTTGGATGCTTCCAGAATTAATTACCAAATACCACGGAAGACTGATACTGAAATAGAAAAAAAAATTCTTCTTAAGGGTAGTTTAGGGGTGAGAATTTTCTTTGGTGGTAATGGCGTAGCATGTGATGTGTGAAATATTTTGGCGTTGAGTTCTTTTTTCTACTGTTAATCTAGAATTAATTACCAATAGTCATTCTGGATAGATAATGAAATTCAAAATTTATAGTTCTTAAGGGTAGTTTAAGGATATAAAAGTTTTAGGGTGGTAATGATTTAGAATGGGATGTGTGATACGTTTTGACGTTGGTTTCAAGTTTCTACTGTGATTCTAGAGTTAATTACCAAGTGCCATTCTCGATTGATATTGAAATAAAAAACATTGTTGTTGAGGATAAACGTAGGCTTCCGTGGCCGGAGTCAGTATGAACTTGTTTGTTAAGGTAGTTTAGAGGTAAAGAAATTGTAGGTTTGTAAAGACCTAGAATGAGGTGAGAAAAACATTTTGGGGTCGCATTTTTTCTAGGTTGATTGTGTAGTAAATTACTGAATACCACGTTTGCTTAATTATTAAGGTAGCAGAGTCATTGTGGTTAAAGGTGGTTTGAGGGTAAAAAATATTAGTTTGGTAATTAGTCAGTATGAAACAGGTAAAACATTATGGAATTGGTTAAATTGGATTCTGCTCATTTGGGCACGCTAGCTTAAGGTACATAAATTGAATGGGACTTTCTCGTGGGACGGTCCCTGCACCGATACCGAGTAAGTATCGGTACTTTAGATTTCGATTCTCAGATTCATCGTATCGTGTGGGTATCGATACTTTTGGCTGCGATAGTGACACTTTGCGCCAAACGTAAAATATAATTTAAAGAAAACAACAGAAAATGAAAAATTCCGGTACACGAGTTAAGTTCGGAGATGATGGTCGTGCAGCAGCACTCAAAGAAGGATGCACATAAAATAAGGTTTGGTTTGTACGCCCGCTAACTGCTCACATGCTGAAATTTAATAGTAGAACTCAGGGTTGGACTGGGATTCCCTATGGGTCATAGATCCAAAATTGGAAGGTGATGCAAACGTATCCATACAACGGGTAGGTATGGGATGGGGGGTTGAAATATCGAGAGTACGGGTATATGCACTCATCTCAATAATTATAAGATATATTCTAAGATAAATCATTCACTAGTATCTATATTCTGTACCTTCGCTCCTTTCCCTTTGTCTTCAAGGGGTAGGAGATGGAGGATGATATGATGCCTCTTTTGATAAGGCAGGTCAATTACAAGGTTGCCGGATGCTCTTCCTGACGCCCCTCCCCGAGGCGGGTGTACATGAATGACACGAGGGCGAATGAAGAGTGAATATACTGGTGGAATGAAGGGTTGAAACGGGAGTACCCCGAGAAAATCTTCCGCGAACCCAGTTTCGTCCACCGCGAATTCTCCTTGATCAGACAAGGTTTGAACCAACGTCACCGGAGGAAGATGGCGAGTACGCTAGGCACTCACAAATATCTATATTACTTACATCGTTGTTGAGAAGGGAGTATAATAAATGATATTATGTTTATTCTCCGTATGTACAATGTTTGAAGACCGCTTTAGTTTTATACTTTAGAAACTACACTTGACATGTAATTAAATAAAATTAACCCATTGGATATACAAGTTTGACTTTTATTTTAGAGAAAAGCGCATTAAAACATCATGAAATTTACATTCCGCTTCATATAAAGCTCAACCGTAAAATTAAATGTTTGTCCAATGAATACTATGCAGTATTATTATTTTGAGATGAGCTTAGAACTCCAAAAAGTATTCCAAAAATTGTAAATTAGTCGGCATCAAATTTTAATCATCGGTTCCAAATTAATCCTAGCTAACTGAGTACTATTTTCTTTATAGGAAGTTGTATATATGTCTTTCAAGCTTAATTGAATTGCCAATTAAGTTAAAAAATATACATATTTATTTTTACTGAAATTCTAAAAGGAAAAATAAACCATCTATTCTGACCACCCATGAGAATTGTTGAGGTCCACAGTCCTTGCTACGACGGAAAGAGATACCGTTCACTTCCTGCTGACTGAATAGATAATCCGTAGTGGTAGCGTTCGATTTAAATAGATATAGTGATATATTTTTAATACCAATGAATTTTTCTAAACAGCAAATTGACGTTCTGTCACTTCACGCATGGAGTTCATTATCACTTCACTGTCCATTTCAGTGAATAATAAAAAAACCATTTCCATCATAAGAAAAAAACTCCAAAATTCATTTGAGAGATTTGAACGTTGCGTTGGCTTAACGAATTTTAATTTTGAAAAGGTGCGCTCGCTAACTTACTTGAGTTATTGGAATCGTTATTACGTACTTGTAAACTTTATTTAGTTCGGGGCATATTACGGAGTACAAATAGTACTCTATTAATTTAATATCAGGGGATCGAGTTATGCTCGCATTCAGTCATTATAAAAATTTATTTTAAATATATTAAAAATGAATTTTTAAACATTTTTTCGTAACTAATTTGTTGTGTTATAAAACTTACTTTTAAAAATATATTAAAATAAAAATTGTTGTATGTATGATTTGTTTAATTTTAATATTATTATACTGGGGAACAGAGCAACGATCGTATTAAGTCATTATAAGAATATTTTCAAGTAGTTGTAAATTTTTAATAAACGCTGTTGTCTACATTCATCTCTTTCTTCAATTCGTCTTCGATAGCAAACAATCGTAGTGCTTACTGACTGCTTTGTAGAGTACCTTCTTCAGCTCTTTGTTGACTTGTTCTTCGCCTCATATCATGTAAACGTCGCTGACTCTGTTTCATTAGATATTCTAAATTTATTATTTTGGTTGATTCTTTTAGCACTTTCTTGAGCCCCGGCAAGTTAGCCGGAATGGATTTTTTATTCTAAGACAATTCGAACGTTCTCGGGTTTAAATGAAAGGGAGATTTCATATTTTCATCATCCTTTGTTTTTTAACAGTTTATCAATGAAAATATTTTCGAAATTATCGATATTCCGACTAAGTGTACATCCTGTTAATATGATCACGGAATAATGAACATATATTTTATCTATGTGTTTGGACCTCCCCGACTTTGTTCATCCACTACTTTTGAGAGCAATAGTTTGTTTTTGCAATAAAATATAAAAAGTCAGAAACATATCAAGACTTCTTGTTACCACAAGTGTTCGTAAGAGAGCGTTCTTCTCCGCTGCCTTGCGATGCGATGTGCGAGTGGGGTGGGAGGGACGGGCTGCCTGTCTCTGATTGGGGAATTCTTGACGCCCTTGAAGCACTCAACAGTCCACAGGCTCAACACTCCGTATTAACAAAATCCCGTCCATCGCCGCGCGCAATTTACATGCACTGAGCATTAATTAAAATCAGTTCATCACTTAATTGGGTGAACTAATTGTTCATCTCAATATTAATCTTCCGTTTTCCGTTTTCTCCCACCGTAACTGCCAACTCTCACTTAATTTTTTACCTTTAATTTATTTATTTAAACACATAATTGTCTGTGGTAATACAAACACATACATGTTGAGAACATGATATCCTGTACCCAGACTCAGTCTATACCAGGAATATCAAACATAATATACCTTAATTTCATCTGAATAAATAATTTTCATTAGAATCAAAAATTATTTTCCCCACATTTTAGTATTAATACAAAAATAAACATTTCAAACATAATCTTTAATAATTTTTATTCAGTGTTAGTGAGTGCCTGAGGTGAAAGTCGTCTGCAGACAGTGCCGCCCTGAATACAAGAAAAAAATAAATTAGACAAATAAAAGAATAAATTTCAAAAAGAGAGCAGAACATCAGGAAAAATAAAATAAAAATGGAGGCAAAAATAATTCTTTTTTATCATGTATCTTAATTAATCAGAAATATCTTCTGCCATTCACGATTTAAAAAACAATAAAACACCTGGAGTAGGTGGTGTTCCTTCCGATTTTATTAAGGAACTAACCGATGATATTGTGCCATTTTTAACCGACTTTTTTAATTACATCTACGATGAAGGTGTTTTTCCAGACTCACGGACTACGGCTGTAATACAACCTATACATAAAAACAAAGGAAATATAAACGAAATCACTACTTAATGTTATTGGAAAAATTTATTGCAAAATTCTATACTGGAGATTACAACTCTGGGCCGAGAAAGAAAATAAACTCTAAACATTACAGGCTAGTTTTAGAAGCAACAACAGCAGAATAGATAATCTATTTATTTTGAACACGTTAGCCAAAAGAGAAACTCGAAAGAAACGCGGAAAGCTGTACAGCGTGTTCGTAGATTTTGAGAAAGCTTTCAACACTGTGAACAGAGACATCCTCTGGTGTGCATTAACCGACAAGGGAGTGTCAAAAAAATTCCTACGTACTTTGCAAGCTTTATATTGTTCTGACAATGCATGCGTTAAAACAAACAATACTACTGTAACTTCAACTTTTCAAGTAACGCAGGGAGTGAAGCTGGGATGTGTTCTCTCTCCGTTGTTATTTATATTATTTATTAACGTCATAATAGAAAACTTATGTGAGGCATCCACAGATGCCCCAACAATAGGTGCTCCTCCTGAACAGAAACAGATACCAGGGTTGCTATTTGCGGACGATCTTGTTCTACTCTCCGCCACACCGTCAGGACTTTGGATAGGTCTAGATACGTTGGAGCTGTTCTCTAATTAAATGTCTGTACGTATAAACATACATAAAACCAAAGTCATGGTATTTAAAAACGGATGGATGTTTAGTAAAAATGAAATTTGGAATTACAGACGTCAACCTCTCGAGAAAGTTAAAGATTACACTTATCTAGGTGTCAAAGTAAGTATGAACGTTCCCCCAAGGGACTTACATTTAGTAAATATGTGTTTGGCAAACACGGGGCTCCGAGGTGAGTCTGGCATTACGTCCACTTACTTGTGCAAGGTTCCTTCCTTTCTCTTTCATGACCTACCTTGGTCACCTCTTGTTCTTTTCGATCCCGACGCTAGGGTATCTTTAATTTTCCTCTTTATTCCTCCCCCCCATCCCAAATTTATGTAATGTTTTGAGATATGTTGATATTTGAGTTTTGAGTAGTAATTCAGGAGAGTTTTTCTTGGGTATGGTCGAGTCATTCGGTGAGTCCCACACGCGGGGAGAGTCATATTGGCTCTCCCTAGTGCGTAACTGCATTTTCCCTACCTGTACAAGTTTTTAGGGCTCTATTGACCTCGAAGTCGACGAGCCGTAAAGCCCCACAAAAAACAAACAAACAAAAAAAAAGAATGAACGTAACCTGGTCAAGACATATACAAAAATCGAAACAAAAAGGCATGTATGTTCTAAATGAAATCCAAAGAAGTACTGGTACCATCCCTGACATCGATCCTAGGATTGTAGTAACGATGTACACGTGACTATTCGTACCTGCAGTAGCGTATGGAGCTGAAATATGGGGTGTTGGTGATTGCGCATCACTTAATTCACTTCAAAATAAATTCTCGAAAAATACTCTTGGCGTACCTCCGAGTACAGCTAACTGTGGTACTCTTTGGGAGTTTTACCGTTAGAAGTAAAAATTAAGATGAGGGCCATTAAATATTGGGTTTCAATAAGAAATGGGGAAAGGAACAACAATATATACGATTGCTACGAGTTAACGTGTAACGATGGGTGGTGTCAAAAAATTAGAACTATAATCGAAACTGCTGGTCTAGGACACTTGTGGCAGACAGCTCCGGCGAGATCTGATTATGAATTAATTATGCAGAGACTGGGGGCGAAAACCGTACATAGACAAATTAAACAATGTAACAAGAGCAGGTTACGCTTGGTTTCGACTTGGGGAATGGAAATTAAGGGAATTGAGGGAGGATCGAGATTCTCAATGCCCTTTATGCTCAGAACAAGAAGAGTGGATCCACATTCTGCTAAATTGCGTTAACACTGAAATAGGTAGACAAAAGTGGCTTCTTGAGGGGGGATACAATTGTAAACCAAGAAACTACACTCTAGCTTTTGAAATAATGTGAAATAATAGAATCTCCGTTACTTCATTCCTTGGCTGAGTATGGTTCGAAGAAAAGGGAGGTGGAACTGATGAAGGAGATTGACCAGAATGAACACACTTAATTTAAATCTGTTTAAATTATTATTGTTAATATTATTATAAGTGATAGTAGTAGTAGTGATATTAGTATTCTATTTTAGTCTGCTTTCATTGATTTAAAAATGTGTACATGTGCGTATATGGGTCCATGTACATGTACGTATATATAGGTAAACATGTAAACAAGATTTATTTGGGTATGTTGGTATGTATGCATATGTTATTTGCCCTGCAGATAAGTATGTATTCTTTCTATGAATTTATTTGATTCTGCCGCCGAATTTTTTTTTCTGTTACGGGTTTCCAGTTACCAACCAAATTCTTTTTATGCTTAGCGCGCTTTCCCTAATCGTTGGTTTTCCGTGGTTCCCAACGGTGCTCAATGAACGTAACAGTCACTTAAGTAATATAACAATAGCTGATATTAAAAATTAAAATTAATATTAAAAAATAGCCATGACAGTAAAAAAATTCTTATTATAACTTATTAACACTTATTAATTTCTTCTTCCGCTACTGATATAATTTACCTACCAAATAATCGAAATATTTTAATACCTCTATTTTTAGTTACTGTTTGAGTTCATTGAGAGTGAATACTAGGATATAGTATGCACAGCCCACAGTATATTTTAGAACCTGTAAGGCGCACGGGTATTATGCCCCGTCATATATATTGTATATTTTTTGTTTGTTAAAATAAAGTTCTTTTGAACTGAATTGAATGTAACAAATGCGGACGTGAATGCATAATAAACAACGTTTCTGCTTTACAAATTTTATTGCAAAAACAAGCTATTGCACTCAAAAGTAGTGGGTGAGCAATGTCGGGGACCACATCGATAAAAAATAGTTTTATTACTCCGTGATTTTATTATCAGAATTTACGCTTAGCCGAAATGTTGAAAATTTAGAAAATATTTTCATTGTTATAAAACTAAGGGCGAGCAAAGTATAAAATTGCCTGAGCAAAATTGAGTAAAGTCAGACCATTCGTTTTAGCCCAGGATCGTTCGAATTGGTTGAGAATAAAAAATTCATTCCGGCTAACTTGCCGGGGCACTGGTTATGCCTCACATTTATCCGGTTGTGACTCAACACTAACATTCCTTAGATGATGGTCTCCAATATCCATTTGTAAGCGAAACTTCTGTTAATCTGCTCTAACTCGCTTCCTATCCTGTATAGAAGTTTGAATTGACATTCGGCCAAAGTTTCTTACGAATTATTACATACATTATTTTATTAATTGTATGAATTTTTTTTGGCTTTTTAAATAATATTAACGTGTTATAATTTTCAAATAATACGTTCTTTGGAAGGTTATGGGTTATAAATAAGAATTAAATGATTATCTAACCTTCACATTTTAATACAACGTAAAAAACTATGCATACAAACGTATTCATACATTTCTTATATGTTCATACCTACTTGACTAAATTTCAATTACATAAGTATACATAAGTTTAGTCTTAGAAAGCAGTCATATTGTAGTCTTAAAAGATATTGTAAAACCATCTTAATTGTTATGTTACATATCACAGCTATCATATACACACTATTATCGTACCTTTTTAGGGGTACACCAAATTTTTGTACTATAAAGGTTCAGTCGTGTGGTAAAAATTCACTGCTAGCACCATCGTTGAAAAATTCTTCAAGGAAATTTTGGGGCATTAGTTTTGGCCCCTGCATTTCATTTCCGAACAATTAATATCCCTCTCGCATGATATGAAATGTCTGCAAACATCTCAGAACTCCAACGCGTCACCAGATTTTGCTCATATTTTGCACGCACTTAGTTATAATTCATGCTTCTCAGATACGATGCACCTCTGAAGTGTTTTCGAGAAATCGCGGTGTAAAGTTTTACACACCAGTAACTTTGTTCATTGACCTCCCCCCACGTGGTTATGCACAGTTTGCGGCAGCTTTATTGGCAGTGTAGTTTGTTTATTTATCTAATGCCATAACTTATGATACTAAATGATTCATAATTCGAGCAGCAACGTGAATCTATCGACTCTTTTTCCGTATTCTCTTTGATTCGATCCTCGAGCATTCTTGGAAATTTTTGTCCTAAAGTATTGTTGTCACAATGACGTATAAAACTTTACATCTCAATTTCTCGAAAATGCTTTAGAGGTGCATCGTAATAGTGCAGCATCAGTTATATGTAGGGGTGTACTACAACCAATGCAAAAGATAAGCAAAATCGGTGGCCCGCCTGATGTAAGCTCTCCTCGTTAGAGGAAGCAAATGTTTTACGTAAATCCTCGTTAATTGAAGGTTCGGTCACCTTTGACCATCGTACATAATTGCTTACCATGAAAGCAAAATTTTAATCTTCCTCAAGTATTATCCGAGAATTATTGAACCGAGAAGAACGAGAATAATTAAAGCAAGAATACATTTCATTTGAAAGAACTTACTACATAAGATTTAATTTTCTGTGGAGTGATGACATTAAATTTCTTTATGAGTTGGCATATAACCTATTAGATATGTACACAATATAAATGTGAAATAAAATTGAACATTGTTCCATTAAGTTGACAAGATATAAAACTATCCCATAATTGGCATTGATTCACGCTTTTTTGAATAACGCCTTCTTACCGGGTGAAGTTCGATTATTTAATGTTAACATTAGGGAATAATTTTGTGTACTTTGGGTGATATCTTTACAAAGAAGTAGTTACTCTCACGAAGTTGAAGAAAAAAAATTCCAGGAATAATACTTCAAAGGGCGGTCTCTGCTGATTCATTGTTCAAAAGAGGGCTTAGGTCCGAGAAGGCAGAATTGGAATTCCTAGATCCTCGAGAAAGTCTTCGGATGCAGTTCTTGCTGTTTCCTACGGTCGAGATGAGCATGTTGCGACGCAAGCATTTCTTGTACTTGCGAATCAACTGTTGCAACATACAAGTCAGAAAACTGATCACGATTGATCCGTACAGGATGAACACAAACCAGGTGATCGGACCGCCCACAGGAGGGTGATAAGCAATGTTATCATTTTGGTTCTTGTTTGAGACGTTCCAGCCAACTTGGCGTCCTCTGATTCTGTGGACAAGAGAAAGAAAGTACAGGTACTTCAATTGCTTCAAGTGTTAGCTTGTTCTCAATAAAGAGCGTAACGTATGAAAGATCATCACCCAGATTTTTAAGCTAATATAAAAAACCTAATCTGAAGTTGACTATTAATATAAATTATCTTGGGATGGCTCAACGTCCAAGGTTCGCTTCGATGATTCTATTAGACAAATGCGTTACGCTGAACCAGAGATGGTATTGGGTCCACTATCTTATTAGCAGAAACAGACAAACTTTGTCGAGTATTTACGTTATTACTTCGTAACGTTTCTATGTGGTTTCTGCTTTTTTGTAAATATATTTTGAGTGATTATTTATATTTAGTGTCTTGTTCAATAGTTTTGTTGCTATGCTAATTTTTGTTGTTATAATTTGTTTATACCTGATTACTCCAATCTCGAGAAGAAATGTAGTATATTCATAAAACACAAAAATAGTTGTCATCACCCGAGAAGAATGTCGCTAGATACTCGTATAATTGATTTATTATGATTAATTATATAATGAAAGTAAATAGCTAAACATGATATGACTTAGTATTTCGGTTTTTCTGCTTTCAGTCATTTTTTATGCACAACCCTTGAGATAATCCCGAATTCCAGCCTTCTTTGACAGAAGGAAGTGTTTATAATTTTAATACTAAGTAGCCTTTTTTCCTTTATATGAAAATACGCAGTTTTTGACAATAAATAATTTATCTTAGATTTATCTCTCTTAAATAATCAGTAGGGATGGGACATAAACACATTTTTTTTTGGAAATGGCCACAACGGTATGAAAATGATTATTTCCATAACCAGGAACAAATCATATAAAATACGAAGAGTGACAAAATTCTCGTCATTTTAATGCAAGTTTATCGACATGTTAGTCTCAAGATAATCAGTGCGGTTAGAATTTGTGCTCTCGAAGAACGCTCTCTGCTTCTTACTCTTCAGTGCAGCGTCGGAAACATACATGGAATATTTCCAGTGGTGAAGAATACCCTTACTCTCATTCTCATTTTTGTTAGTTTATACCGTACGTTCTTTTATAAGAATGAGCAGAGAGGAAGTTTTTTGGTGAAAAAATGCTCAATATTCCTTTGTTTTGTCGTAGTTAGCCAAAATTGTCAAGATGACACCCACGTGTGTAGAAGTGAGCAAATCATTTTTATGTTGTATTGAAGTGAAGTTTGAAAAAATATTCACCTCACTCTCCAATCAAGGGAAAAAGTGTCTACCTTCTCACGAACCCTAAAGAATGCTAGCAGTCATGGCTTTGAAAGGTAGTCGTTATTATACCACGATATGACGCGACTTGCAATGAAAATGGGTACTATACTTGCCTATTTCTGAAAATCTTGTTGACAGCTGCCTTTAGGCGCTTTGATTCTTATTGTACTATAGTGAACTTTGAGCAACTACTTAGGAGAGTAAATATAAAATTGAGACAACGGCAAATGTTCACAGAGAAGTGCATTATTTGAGAAAAGATTGATTGTAAAGAACTTATTTTATTGCATAATTAGTGCAAAATGATCTTCACGACTCGTAACATGATCAGTGCGACTTGAGTGGGATATAAGATATTGAAATGTCCTAAGAGGCCATATAAGATCACTAGTTGAGACCCAACGACTTTGCTAACGTGAATTTTGTAATATGTCTGCAACATTATACTTTCTCCCATTCCCATTGATATCCAGTGGGAACGTTATCCATTAATGTTGGATGTTTGATGGCATTGGTATGTATCTTCAGTTCTATATTTTCACCAATGTAACTGAGAAAAAGTGTTTAGAAAACACCAATTTACCATTTCTCGCTATTTCACTCCCTTAGGGGTGAATTTTCTTAAAATCCTTTCGTAGCGGACACTTTGGATAGTTTCTTGGTCACGCTCTACCCATCCTCCACCTCTAGGGGTGTTGTGCACTTCATGTGGTCTGAAGCTACATAACGGTTAGTTACCTCAGAATATACAAAAAGACATGGATTCGACCCTAATCGGACTTTTGACGTAACTTTTACGTCTCGCCCTTCCCACCTCCAGTTCTACGGGTACCGCGCCCCAATATGATCTCAAATTGAACTTAAAGACATTGGTAATTTAAAAATTTCATCAACCCTAAAACTATGGATCCGATTCAATTTTTCTGCACTACAAAATTAGTTTTCAACACTTTTTACTCATAAACCCTTTCCCCCCATCCCCAAGGGGTGCTAGTGGTGTATGTCTTCCATTAGGGTTGAATTTAGACTTGCACGATATCGGAAATTTACTATCATCTCAGCGGTGCCGAAAATTATGGACTCGTCACGCTTGCTAATTTTTTCATGGCATCTCCTACCTTAGGGTGCTGGGGTTTATATGGGTTGATTGTGGGCTTTGTTGTCTTCGGATATGTCACCACTGATATCAGCGACCATAAATCTCAACATTAATATCAGTCATATTCTTTCATTTTGCCTTTTGAGAATGTAACTCTGCTCTTCTAGGTCTTAACAATGATTTATTCAACACCAATATCGGTCGTTTTTTTATTATTTTAACCAGTTCCCGCTCCCACCCCTGTCTTTAAGAGATGCTTCTGTTAGTGAACTTACAAAGCATCGAGGAAGTCACTATCCATCCCAACGACATCGAAAAGTATGTTTTCAAATCTAATATTAGATTTTTCCATTATTTATACACCTCACCCTCTTCCCAACCCCTCCCTAGGGTGTAAGGGATATCTTATACCCACAATGCTTATTGTCCGATAATCAGTCATCTTGGTATCAAGTTTGGTTGAAATGGCTTCAGACACTCTAGACATATGGTGGGAGACGTACTTATAACATTCCAACCCCCATTTTACCCGTTAGGGGTTGAATTTCGTAAAAAATCCTTTCTTAGCGGATGTTTACACCCTAAAAGAAACTTACTTTTCAAATGTCAAGATTGTAGGCTTTGTAGTTCCGGAGATTTCGTGACTAGTATTTTGCTTTTATATATTTAGACTAGCTGAGTAATCGTAGCTTTTCTTGCGTGAATTCTCTAATATGTCTTCAGATTTATTCTTTCTCATAGTGGTGACACCATTCATCTCAGCGACACCGAAAACTCGAACTCGTCACTGATATCATTTTCGATAGTTTTTTTGTCTTGTCCTTCAGTGAGGTGCTGGGTTTTATAACTTCAGGCTATGTGCAGCTATTGCTCCTCTTGCTCGCGCATGATCAATGGTACAACCACTGGATGGAGTACCTCCACTAGTCGCACCGTTCCCATAGCGGTAGTGCACTGATACTCAAAGTGGTCTACATTGACCCCCAGGGGTCGACTACAACCTTCAAGGGGACCATGTCAGGAAAAAAAGAAAAAAAAATTGAGGGGGGCCATGAGATGTAAATAGGGGTCCACGATAGTGGGTCTCATTTAAGCAGGTCGTATCCTTAATTTTGGCTTTCCAAGAATTGAATAATCCACATACAGTGTATGTATGTCATATGTATTTTATACACAGATAGTACCCAATTACATACATAATTTCTTAAAACACGCACATCAATCTATTTATTTTAAATTATAAAACCCTCTAAAGTAAACATTTTAGAAACCTAAATGTTCATGAAACGTGAGGAAGAATTTTATTAACATTTAAGTTATTAGGTATATTTTCTGATATTTGAAAATGTTTAAAAATTATAATAAACTAGCAGGTGCCCGCAGATGCGCTCACGTACATTTTTGTTTTCTCTGCGTGTAAGTTTTTATTTTGTGAAAAATATTTTTTCCACGGTAAGTTGTAGTCTGTGTTAACTCTTTAGCTGGATAGACCTCCAACTAGATGTATGTATTTTTGGCTTAGTTATTTTATGTAATAAATACTCAACTTTAATTTGTTTGGTTTTAATTGGAATTCAATAAATGTATAAAAAGTAACGTGTTTTTTTATGTTTTTCACACTACAGTTAGAAATTTAAATCAATCAAAGCGAGTAGCACTATACCAGCTGTCAAAAACACATTTGAAGTTTATAAATTTGCAAAAAATCAATATTAGATAAGCAGAGGGTCTACCCAAAACCGAAAAACATGGCAAGAGGTCTACGAAACAATGGGGACCTCTGCGCTAGTAGCTAAGCCGAGGGTGGTTTATTACAAGGGCTCCCTTATAACTAAAGGATACGAGACGTTGCTAGGGATGTTGCCATGTCAGGAAGCACACTAAGAGTTCAAAGTCAATCATGACTATTCTAAATACTTTTTTTATTTTTGGATAGCTACACTTTCCTACATGTCTCAATTCTTCATATTAGTATTTTTTTAGTTTTTACAATTTTCGTTCCTGAGTAAAATTAAGACATGAAACTTAATATTATGAGAAAATAAGAACTCAAAATGTTATTTTAAATCATTAGGAGAATGTATGCCAAAAATTGAAATTGGGCAAGCCACAAATTTATTAATGATTGATTGAGAAGACATTGACCTGAAAGGAATGTTGCAGAAAAAGATGAAGTTTGCACTGCTGGTGGCCGCAACGCGACCGAAAAGGCCTTATGACTTAATAAATCATCTGGATAATATGACTACATATTATTTATATAATTTGGACTTTGTGTTTTTCGAAAATGTCACTAATAATTTCACCGACCCCGAAAACTATGATCTCAAAACTAATATAAGTCATTTTCGATTATATTTACATTTCATTCCTTAACCAAACAGATTATACTCCCTCATAGAGGGTGATCGTCAATTTAAATGGCATTTAAAGAACCTCTTCTTTTCTGCGACGGCAAAACGGATGTATTCAACAACAATATCGGAAGTTTTTGATAATTTTAACCTGCACTCGTTCTTACTCCTACCCTTGGGATACTAGGGGTTTGATATTCCAATTTGGACTAACTGTGAACTTACGAAGCATTGGGAGCGTTCTTATCGATCTCAACAGCACTGATAACTATATTCAAATATGTAATTGGATTTTTCCATTATTTTTACGTCAACCTCTTCCCACACCTTCCCAAGGGGTGCCAGGGATGTCTTACCCTCACAGTGCTTATGGCTGTGCGTGAAATTCCACCGTCCTGCGTCCCCTCCCTGTAGCCAAGCTAATTCAGAGCAAGCATCAGTAAATCCTGTCCCATCTGTTCCAGACAACGCAAAACATCTCCACGAATGCGTTGTTTACTTTATAATGAGTACCATTTTTGTATCGTAATAAGGGAGGATGGACGTTAAATCACTTAAAGCTCATGTGAAACGCGACTTTAAAAATTCAAAAAATTAAACTTAAATTCCATGACCGGCACGTGAATGCAATTTGTCAGATTTAGACGGAGCGTTAATTCTTATACAGTCTATTACCATTCTGAACGGAGGGATATTCTTCATGTTCACCTAGAACCAAAGTGCAACCAAAATTTATTTTAGGGTGTGTTTGTGCTTCCCAGGGGGTGGTCCCTCGGGATGTAGATACCCTCCTCCTCGGACAATTGGAGAAGCTGGGTTTCATCCCCCAGAAATTTTTTGTACACGTATTTTTAACCTCAGAAACGCTTTTAAATGTCTTTCTTCGTTAATATATGAAATGAGCTTCTGGTCAATTTATGTTAAAATAAGGAATGTCTACAAATCTTGCAGGAGTTTTATTCGATTGTGTTCATATGTTCATGTGATATGTTTATTCATATTAACATTTTCTCATTTACATTTTCGCAGTCACTCATTATACATTTTTTATCCCGCCCTGATATTTTTTAGCAGAAAGCGTCCACATTAATTAGTACACAGGTGAAATATTAGCTGCTGAGACGTACTGGTAGTATTGATTAAGAAGAAGTTGAATCTGCCGAAAATTGTACTGTGTCGTGAGTATTTTCTGTAGGAAATATATAGAGCCCTGCGCTCGGGGAAGTAGCAATGTATCACTGCTATCGATCGCAAAACGTGCCATTGTATATTAAACTCCCCTTGATTCTGGTAATGTTTTCGTCGTCAGAGCTATCTTCGGCAATTTTTAATACTTAGAAATTATTTTACTGCACCTAATAGCATTTTCTTTTGTGGTTGATAATAAAATTAAATAGTCTAATGTTGAAAGTGCGAAATTGATAGTAAGATTTTTCGTATTTCATTACACTTTATTTAATTTGTCATGTAACTGAAGACAGTTAAGTGTTGTTTTTGTCAGGCGATGATACGTAAATGAGTATGTAAACTGAAGAACTCAAAATAAATCGTTACCATCTCGAATCTGCTTATTCACATTTGCACGACGCACAGTGCAGTATTTGAGGCCAAAACCCGGACAAAAAGGAAGAAAATTATATCACCGAATAGTACATTAATTTACGCGTCTAACACCGTTAATTTCCGGAAAATTGGTTAAATCTGGCGTCTGCTATCGCCGCATAGAGGAGTATTTGCCTTCAAAACCCGGCAAAAAGTTGAAAAATTGAAATTTATAAAATGGAGTGCAAACTGATACTGACTGAAAGTTAGATAATTGGCGCTTCCAGAAATTGATATAATTTTGTTATCCGTCACTTCCTGTCGCGTTAGGGGCAGTCGAAAGTCAGATGATTGAGGAAAATAATGTTTCTTCTCTAGTTTACTCCTCAATAATTTGTGTACATGTTTCATTGAGGGATTGTTCTCAAAGTTTTTACTGTGTATAAATAAGGTCATGACTTTTGGTTTTTCATATTTATGTTGTCTTTTTACTATTATAATATTATAAGGAATTTTTCTTTCAACAAATTCTATTGGAATTTTGTAATATTCTGAAAAAAGGCAGTTTTCAACATTTGTTGCACCTTGTCGCGCAACTTTACTAATACCACACTATGTTATAACTATTCCTCTACGTATTCCTGAAAAAAAAAAATTACCGACTTTATCCGACCCTCAAAAGAAATTAATTTTTTGTATACTTCGGTTGTACTTTGAAAACGTTAGTATACTTCTGTTGTACTTTGAACACGTATCGAAGAAATATTCATATAACCAAGAAACTAAACATACATGTTTATAATGTATCCATTATCTATCACTTGTATAAGAACATTTATTATAACTATCACTACACGCACAATTACTATCACTACTATTACTATTACTACACTATAATATCAGTTACTATCACTATAAGTACAATTTTTATTATAATCCCACAATTTAGATTCTACTCATAAAATACAAAATATTTTATCGGAGTTGAAGAAGAATAAACAATATCAAGAAATAATAAAATTAAAAAAAAATTATAACAAAAACACTGAGAGCTGACAATTTAGCATGAAGGTCAATATGTTTCTTATAGTCTCAAAAATTTGTGAAACGATCTTAATGTTTCTGCGTTATCAATCCATATCATATAAAAGACACATAAAATATCTTAAGGTTTTCTATGAATGATCTCTTATGTTCTCTATGTTCATCCAAAATCTATGTTCGTTTATACAGATGGCATTCCATGTCACCGACAATACATAAAGTTTTATGTCATTGGGCTGCTGTAATCAAATACGCCCTTCTCCCCATAGACCAGGTCTCAGAGAAAGCAGCCGAAGCACGTAATAAACATTTCAGACTTTATCATCTAAACTATGCAAGAAGAAAATCAACCGTTCAGTGTGCAACAGACATGTTCTAAATAGACAGGGATCCTTACTTAAGCTGCTCCAGAAAGTGGTATAGAAGGGGGGAATGCGGCTTACACAGAGATTGATAGTGAAGGTGGGGATGACGACAATGAAGATTGTGATGAAAATTGAGAACTTGAAAGCCAATTTCGATTTAATTTATTATCTACACCAATAACAATACACATTATTTTTCAACTTTTATTGACATCCGCGTTTGCCTAGAAGAGCTCGTCTCTACTGTCTAGGACTAGTATAATTATAACTATACTTCACCTAAGGTTTTCATATAGCCATGTTCTTGAGATGGCCACCCCTCTTTTTGTGAGTTAGCTTACCAAAAACTTCGCTATTGGACATCCGCATCCAGGGTGGGGGCTTCGTTTAATCATTTCCCAGCCAACAGGGTGTAGCATTATGGAATCAGTTACCTGTTTTCGTGGGATCTATTCATATCCTCTGCTAAGTTTATGTGTGTTTCCCAAAGACGGTTTTCCATGAAACCCAGTATGCTTCGGTTTTTAATGCTTCGGTAGACAATGTTGGTGGTGGAGTATCTTTTGCAACTTGTTAATAATTAAGTAAATTTAATGAAATATGGTAGAATACATACAGGTAACTAAATATAAGGCACCAAAACATTATTAACCACACCTCTATCCTAATACCGAGTAAAAATAAAATTTTTCCAAATTTATTACAAAATAGCAAGAATGATAAATGAAACGTCTTTTGTTTGTTGCTCATAGTTTTAATATTATGAAGATTTTTCGGCTGCCGAAAAAGCCTTATAACATTAAAACTATGAGCAACGAACATACGTCTTTTAATTTATCATTCTTTGATAATTTTGCTAACGCTCCACAATTACCAAGTATGAAAATAGCAAGAACGAAATTCTTAAATCTTAGAATGACCTTATTTACATGTACCATATTCAAAACATTTAGTATATTGACGATTATAAATATTTTATTTAATATAGGCATAAACTAGTTGTTTATTTTTACTTTTAAATTGTGTTTATTAAACATCTGTTATAATAATAAATTCTTTGATGTCCAACACATTATATATTTTATCTTTTAGCCAATTTCTTACTCGGATATGATCGAACTTATGATTATCATTGTCATAAAAAACAAATATTCATTTATCAATAAACATAATGAGAAGTGATATGAATTAAAATTTTGAATACATTTTTCTATTATCCGAGTTATCCGAGCACATTATCCGAGTAAATCTATGTCAAAGGTCGCTCAATGTAAAAAAAATACGTCTTATCTTCAACATGTCAATGTAAAAAAAGATATTGCTAAAAATTGGAAAAAACTTTATATTTCTTAACAAAAATATTAAAGGTATTTGTTTATGCATGTAAAAATATTATTCGCGTTATTTGAGCAAAAACACGCGGTAAAATACTTCAGGCCAGGTTTCGTCTCGAAATACTGCACTTTGCGCCGATTGAATGTAAATTTTTTATATTGTCAGATCTCCTTAAATTTTAGGAGCAGTGGTTTTTGAACAGAAGAATTACCCATCTTTATTTGTTTGAAGAGCTTAAACGGGAACCATCATATTGGAGAAATTATTTGCGTATGGACGTAGATGAATTTTTCCATTTATAATTCGTTTGGTAACGTCACGAACACCAAAAAAGATACCAACACGAGACAAAGCATTGGTTCCCATGGCAAAGCTTGCCGCAATTTTGGGCTTTTTGGCTACTAGACGAGGAGCTCAAGTTTGTCACAGCTATCACCACAGCGTTTCGGATTCATTGTCCCGGAAACCTGTCTTGAAATTCTATATAAGATTTAAAAGTCATTTGAGGGAAAGTTAACTTGATATAATGTGACACTATTTTAATTACATAATCGAAAAATTATTACACTAATACTTTGGAGGCATATACTGAAATACATGTTAGTTAATTACATACCTAACATTTGAAGGAAAAGTCATTGCGTACATTTTTAAAGACGTTGTATGTAGCATACAGAATGTAAAGGATTTTAAGAAAGCAATTGTATTTCTTGCACATATGGTCTGTGTAGTCACCCCATAAAAAGTTTAATCAATAGAGATGTTTTAAAATATTAATATTAAATATATTAAAATAAAGACCGATGTCAAAAAAATAAAATTAGAAGAAACTGAAGTGACCCTAAAATCGCCGGAGATATCTAACATTTCATTTCATCTTATTGGTATTGGTTATTTCCAAAATCCCCGAAACTCGTGTCACTTGACCGGAGCATACATAGGACATTTATAACATACATACATTATAGCATACATACGAACAGTAATACAAAGCTAATACAAAAAGTGATTATATACAACATTTTGAGTTTCACTTCCAGGAACAAGAATAAATAAATCTTTGGGTGAACCCATCCTTGAGAAAGCAACATAAGTTCTCTATGAAAGAAACAAACCAAACGACACGTCATCAATTAACCTAACACACCACTTCACCCTTAGGAGAGTTAGGGATATTTAACACAAAGTTGCTTAACATGTACTTAAAGGCATCATGACACTGTTCATCCCCAATGGTGGCTCAACTCTAATATAGCATTGAAAGCGTCTCAGCAACCCTGAAAGGGATTCGAAACTAATATCGTCTATTTTCTCTTTTTTTCGTGTCACGATCCTCTCAACCCCCATAAGGTCTGTTGTTCACCTCATACGGTCTAAACGGTTACATAGCGACATCGGGAGTATCATTATTCATCTCAAAACCCCGAAAATTGTGGTTTTGCCCCTAATATCGGCCTTACCACGTTATTTTTACGACTCAGGCTTTCTACCCTCAGCTCTAAGGATACCCCGTCTCTATGTGATCCGAACTTGACTTTAACGATATTGGCAATGTAATTACATATCTCAGCAACTTTGTAACTGTCGATACGATGCATTTGGCAATTTTTTATCCTTTAAATTAGTAATCAATTAGTTTCCCACATCAAACCCATTTTCACCTCTCACCCAAGAGGTGCTAGGAGTATCTTATTTTTATAGGGGCTGAATTTAGAATTACGCGATGTCAGGATGTCACTTTCAATTCAGTAACGCCGAAAACTGTTCCCTCCTCACTGGGGTCTGTCGTGTTCGATTCACATGCTATCTCCTTCCCTAGGGATGTATAGAGGCTGATTGTTGACTTTTCCGTCTTCGGGAATGTCTACTAATTTTAGCTGCCCCGAAAACTATGATATTAACTTTAATATAAATAATTTCGGATTATTTTTCATTTCATTACCGTCTCATCCCCAACATAGGGCGTTTATCCCTCAAAGTGTGATCATGGACTTATGCGGCATTAAGGGCGTGACTCTTCTTCCGCGACCGCAAAAATTACAGTTCTTTAAATATCAGTTTTTTATTGTATTTACATGGCCCAGATCCCACCCCTACCCCAGGGAAACTAGGAGTATATTATCTCCATGTGCACTGATTGTGCACTTACGAAGCGTCGCGGGTGTCCTTATTCATCCCAATGGTACCGCAAACTATGGTTTCAAATATCATATGAGATTTTTCCATAATTTTTACATGCCATCCTCTTCCCACCCCCTTCCTAGAGATATCTTTCCCCCACAATGCTTGTTGCCCGATAGTCAGTCATCTAGGTATCAAGTTTGGTTGAAATTGCTCTGGGCACTCTTAGATTATGGTGGAATACGTACATATTACATTCCAACCCATATTTTACCTTGTTAGGGGTGGAATTTCGTAAAATTCTTTTTTAGCGGACGTCTACACCCTAATAGGAAGATACCTGCCAAACTCGAAGTTTGTAGGCTTTGTAGTTCCTGAGATTTCGTGATTAGTCAGTCAGTTAGTGAGTAGTATATACATCTACGTCAATAAAGTTCGTTCACCAAGGTTACTGTAAGTAAAAAAATGCGGGGCCATCGAAACGTTCTAAAATGTATAGCTATATCTAGTTGTAGACTATGTACAAGTGTCACAACTGAAGAAACAAAGAAAGAACTGAAAGTTGGCCTAAAGGGACATTCTGACGCTTTGCAATAAAGTTCGTTCAGTAGAAAGAATATTTCAGCAGTTTCGCGCACAATTCCGATTCAGTGACGTCAGAGGAAGCAAACAGCACACAAGGGCGAGCAATTCGCGATCGTTATCAGTGCTAAGCGGAAGCAAGGCAAAGGAACGAGCTACGGATCTCGCGGTACGCAATCAAATCATACAACAGCACCAAAATGGTATTTCGCAATACCAAATTTACCGAACGTTCCGCTTGACACAATCTACAGTGTGTAGTATTATAAAACGTTTCACTATAAGGGGAAATAGTTGTCCGGGGAAGGCTACCGGTCGGAAGCTAACGTTGACGCCTCAGGAAGTACGCCTATTTCGTCGACATATTCGTAAAAATAAGCACTTGGCAGTCGCAAAACTAGTCACATGGGCAAGACAAAGTTTTGGAAAGACTATTTCCGAAGCATATATGAGTCGATATACCAGGTGTGGTTACACATTCTACAAAGCGAGACGTAAGCCATTTCTCACTTCATCGAATAATCGTCGGCGTGTTGAGTGGGCCAAATCTCATCTCTGCTGGAATCCATATCATATAGAAATATTGGTCGAATGGTTATTAGAAAGAAGGATGAAGCATACGATCCATCCTGTTACAAGCGCGTGATTCTTAAATCAAGCTTTGTGATGGTATGGGGTTGAATGGCAGCGAATGAGGTTGGCAATTAGCATTTTTGTACTGGTACGATAAAGGCCCCAGGCTATATTCGCGTTCTTTACGTGAATCTACGCCAATCAGTGCAGCGATTGTTTCAGTGCAGCGAAGATAACACAAACATGGCTGCGTACGAAATGTGTCCCTGTTTTAGAGTGGCCAGCAGAAAGTCCAGATCTCTCTCCTAGAGAGAATGTTTGGAGAATTCTTAAGAGGAAGGTGGCCCAGCGTCGTCCTCATAATAAACTACAATTACAGGACTATCTGCGGCAGGAATATGGAAAAATTCCTACAGACATATTGAGCCGTTTATTGTCGTCCATGCCTAAACGTCTTGCTGCGGTTATCTGTCGAAATGGTGACGTCACCTCGTGGTAATCAAACCGAACGTATATTTTAGACATTTGTTGTGCAAGGGAATACACTTCCATCGTTTGTCATAACTATCTGTTTTGCATCAATTTAACACAAATGTTGTTACAATGTTGTATAACAACACAAATGTTGTTACAATGTTAATAAAATGTTTCTTTTGCATATACACTACATTTCGTTGCGTTTCACAATTTCCTCATTTCTGGTTATTTCTTACGTGAACGAACTTCATTGACTTTGACGTTATAGATTTCAGAAGTTCGTAAAAATTTCAACATATGGTAGCATCTCTTGACAGTATTTTGTAAAAAAACGGAATATACTTACCAATAAGGGCATATTATATTAATATTATTTAATATTATATTAACCTCCCCCCACCGTAATTGTACTTTTAGTACAACAAACCCAAAGCAAAAACAATTAGAAACACAACGTAGAGGTCACAATTCCCTACTTTGGTAGAAAATGTAGATTAAATTAAAGTAATAGAACTTCACGAAATAAAAGAGTGTCAGGCTGTGCTAATATTGTGTCCAAATCGTCTTGCCGAGAAGTTCATTTACTTTCTGGTAAAGCCAAATAAAAAATGAACGTTTGGAGGTGTTACATACGCATCAAAAGAACGCGTCTACTTTGGATATTGCATGGATTCCATTAATAAAACATGTATCTAGATATATGTATTGCTTCATACACTGCAGATCATATACTAGGCGGTCTTTAAACGTAGAGATAACCTACATTAAGCTAGCAAAGAAATAGTAACAGAATGGAAAATTAACATCATTAACAAATTGTGAGAAAGAGATAACTGCGCGTCCAAGAATAATTAATTCAGGTTTAGAATTTTGTGTTAAAATGTAATAAATTTATTTTCTACATTATGTATTTTTCATAAAGTTATACTTGTGATTGTATTATGCATATGCAAGTTGTATGTATTTTTCGACAGTGTATATTTACTCAAAAAAAAAAAAAATCTCTTGAGATCTTTACGAATTGGCTCCAAAAGAGTGTATTTTCAAATTTTGGCGATGATGTCCAATGTCGTGTGTGTGTGTATGTGTAGGTTAAGAAATTTGCTCCCCTGATAACTCACGAACAAATTGCTGTATGGAAACCAAACTTGAGATTTGACTTTGGCTTCTATTTTCAACGCATTCAATGTCTGACCGCTCATTCCGACTTCATTTACACAACACGCTCCACTTCCGGTTTCTTAATATTCAAAATTTTGAAAATATTAATAAATGTATTTTGATTGTTCAGTTAGTTCTGCGAACACATTGCTAAACCACATTTCTGTACGTAGCTCTGTGTTTGATATACAGTAACCAATCCTCGGATTGACCAACCTGTCTCGTGGATCAGTTATTTTTCTCTCTTTCAGCGTATAATAGGTAGCAGATAGTGACTCAAACATTGATTGTTTGACCGAGTGAAGCGACGTCAGGTGTGCAATGTGTAAGTGTTGAGGCGGGCAGAACCGTAAAGGGGGGGGGGGGTCCCCAGTATGATTCCCCTCTTGCTTCCGAATCTTTTTTTCTATTAATCAATATGTACATATGTCTATTTTTCAATGAATCAATTTTTTCGCGTTCGTTTATGTATGTACTTACAGAACAATAAAATGAATTGCAATGGTGTATTATTTGCTTGTTTATTCGCGACAACCTGGTGAAACCAGGCTTTTTTGAACGAAAATCGTATTTTTACGGGAACCTCGCATTCACCGGTCAGTAGCAGGCTAGGGTCTCGGTCCCGACTATACCGGTAAAGAGGTTTTCTACTGTACAGTAAAATGTTTTTTTCGCAAATATCAGGTATTTTGTAGGCGCCTTTTCTAGATCAATCTATAAGGCAATCGCAGAGAGGTGAAGGTGGAAAATAATTCACGCAATCTGTACTTGAATGTACAGATATGATGTTTAGGAGTGTACTATGTATGGCTGTGAAGAGAAATACACTTTAACCGAATGGTTTTTACTTTGCAGTTATACAGAATGTATAAGGGAAGCATTGTAATCGGTCGAAGAAAACAATTGCGATCTCTTCCGATCTTTACCAATTGCCTCAATGAGAGTCTATTTTCAAATGTTGGCGTATGTGGTATGTGTGCATGTATGTTAAGAATTTTGTTCCCCCGATTACTCACCAACTAATTGAGTTATCGAAACAAACTTAAGAATTGATTTTGAATGCGTTGGGAATAGAAACCTATATTTGAATAGCTCTGTGTCTGACTTCCGGTTTCTTAAAATTCAAACTTTTGAAAACATGAATACAACCATTTTTATAATGCAAACAATTCTGCGTATAGAATGCTAAAAAGCATTTCCATACGTCGCACTGTGGAGTATTTGACCTCGAAACGCGGACAAAATTATTTTTCAAGTTCTTTTTTGTCAAAAGGACTAATAATTACTTTATATCATGTATATTGGTACAAACTGTGCTTATTATTGTATATTAGAGTTTAATATATTAGATAATTATATTAGAGTATATTGACATATTTTCATTGACGTTTTTTATTTTATTCAAACATTTACAAAACAACATTTTTTTATAAACTTCCATTTAGAAAAATTAATTGCAATTATAATTTACTAAAAATGATAAAGAATGTTTTAACTAAAGCAAAGAAGAGAAAATGTATAGTTACTGTATTTATATTATTCATATATTAAAATATGTTGATCTAGTCATTAATCTGATTCTTCGGAACTCAGGACATCTTCATTCTAGTTCTGTAGATTGCTTATAAATTGTATTGAGAGATAGCTGAAATAATTCGATGTCACGAAAACTATTATCTTGTATTGAGGAAAAAATGATTGATGGCGGTGAAGAATTTCAGAACTTACTACTGGCAATGGTTGCACAATCACCAAAGAAAAAAACTATCCAGCTCTCGTTGCACAGTATTCAAACATTATTTAAAATGTTTACTTCAGAAAACAGAATTTCTCTTAATAACTTAACTTCTCAAATTATCTCAATGCTTTTAACAACTTAGTACATACGCAGGAAGAGCACCGCGGAATATGTATACGCTACGGTGGGTTTCCTCTCAGTAATAATTTTTAATTCCGTTTCTGGACATAACTTCGTTCTTAAGACATTATGGAATTTATCATTTGACGCCTACGAAACGTGTTTCATGTTTTCGACAGACGATCTTTGTCGAAGTAATAAATTGTTGACACTTCGTCTCGAAGGGAACTCCCTGGAGACATCGAAGAGCGTTGAATGGAAGGTGAATGGAAGGGTCCGCAGAGAACTGGACTTATACAATGAGTGAGTGTTGGGCAAGTAGCCCAAAACACTCAACAATCTCTTTTCTTTTAATATTCTTAAGTTTTCTAAGCTCATCACACAAAATAAAATCCTTTCTATCTCTGATATGTGGACACTAATGCAAATCCCACCGTCCTCCAAGGGGGACTATTTCAATTTGCGCACCCCCCCTCTCTCAATCGGAGGAGCCCTTTCAAATATTACGAATTAATTAAATGTATGGACAAGAATTACATTATGCTTCATGAGAGTTGTTCATAAAAATCTGGTGTTTAACTTCACTATTTGCAAACCAGCTTTATGAAAGTTACAAAGCGCATGAATTTTTTAAATATTCATAAAAAGCGTAGGCAACTTTGGGAAAATTTTTTCTTTTGGGATCTATTCTACATACCTCATATATTAACACAGTGGTCTGAATGTTGCGCGACAGGCCCCGACACACATTTAAAAATTTACGTTAAATATAAGCTTCCGAAAACATTTCTTACAAAATATATGTTTCAAGTAAATATACCTTATAAACCAGTTAATTTAATTCCAATGATAATATAAAATAGATACAACTAAAGAACATATCTTTATTTACCCCTGTGTAAAATTTGAAGTCAGTCCAGCGTACCATAGGGGTAGTATAAATTTATTTCTAAAACGTCACAAACTCCAAAACTTAAAGAACATCTACCAACATACGAACCTTACATTCAATCGGCGACAGCAGACGCCAGATTTAACCATTTTTTCGTAACATCGTTAAACGCGCCAGTGAATCAGCTATTTGGTGACATAAAATTTAATGTTGTGAAACAAATTCGATTTTTTCCTTTTTGTCCGGGTTTTGGCCTCAAATACTCCACTGTGCGTCGCACCGTTTTCGAGATACAGTGGAAAATATTTACGCAAAAAAGAATTATCTCAATGTTTGGGGTAATTATAATGTTGCATGATTTCTTTTCAGAGCATATCTTTCTATTTTCTTTTATTGATTTTGCAATATATGAAGTTTAATGCAATGATTTTTGTATTGAACTATAATTGGAAAGTTGAGTGGAGCATACTCCAATTTAAAAAAATATTTGTATATTGTTTGCTGACATAATATTAAGCCTGCATTGTACCACAAAAACTAATAAATAACTGTTTCTTTGAAAGAAATTCCCCATCAAAACAAAAAAAAAAGAAGAGGAAAGCTATACGAGTAGTGTAGAAGTTTGTCTCATTGCTTTATATTTTAATAGGTCATCCATATTTTTCTACACTATGAGCACAAAATTATAGTGTAGAAGTTTTTTCCGCAGTCTTATTTTATAATAGGTGGGGATGCTAGGTGAACGTTCCGCTAGCACCCCCACTTTTGTTATCAATTTTTTTTCTGGTTTCCAAATGAGCGCAAAATTATTCATTAGCGGACGAAATTAGCACGAAGTTATAGTTTTTTTTTCATTTTATAACAAAGTGGTGGGCCAACTTCACGGACCTATTGAGCCTGTCGTCTAGTGGCGAGCATTGTGTGCTCTATCTGCACACGCGGAGCTCTGACGCCCGTTGACATCCCTGGTGTAAAGGAATATAAGAATCGGAAGAGAACCCGCTACAGCGTTCGAGTCGTCTGCGCTGCCTCTAACCATTATCCACAGTTTATAGGGTCTCGTCTTCGATTAAGAGTACATTCCACGCACAATGCTAATATTTCCAAAAATGTTGCAGTTCGCAGCTCTGCTAACCGAAAAAAATAACTATATTCTTATTTAAAAAACAACAACTATTAATTGTATTTAAATTATAATATAAGCTAAAGATTTATGTGTGATAATAGGTGACCGAAATGGTGTTTGTAAGAGAAGTCTTAAAATTTTCTTTCTAATACGTTGAAAGTGTCGCAATTAATCTCACAATAAAAGTAAAGGAAATGTAGTACTTACCCAGATGAATCTACCAGAGATGCTTGAATAGAAATGTCTGGCTTCCCCTTCACTGGATTCTGTGGAGGAGCTGTGCCTACTGGTGAAATCATGACTGCAAACATGAAAGAGTTTTAATTAATATTTGATTTCATGTTTCAGTTGTAGGTTCGATGAAAAAAATGGTTCTGTTAAAACGACTTGTTTCCAATACAATTCAGTATATTTAGATGAAAACTACGAAGAAGGATAAAGATTCTCACCCTAGAGGTTTGAAGTGTATAGCAGAATTTCTGCGCACTACTTTCTTTTATGTCGTGTCCCACAATAATTAGGCAATATTCTTCCTTATTTTATATCTTATTTTAAAAGTGAGATTCTCACTCCTTCGCTATGTTCTAGTATTTCGGAGTAAAGAAGGTAATAGGAGGAAAAGAGAATGTGACCTAACAGGTTGCGCAGATACCTGAGGCACTCTTCCCTGAATAGAAGAGTCCAAGATAGAATATGCGTTTATTTGCTCCAAACAGGGAAGGGGTGAATACTAACATAGGTCATGAAACAAAGGCCAAAATTTGGCTGTACCTCCGATTAATTCACGGAAAGCTGGAAATTTTTAATATCTTCTCATGAAATTAGAAGAGTAATTTGAATTTTGCGCCGATTTTCTACATGTGCTCAAGGTGAGGGGACTCGGAATTTTCGAAACTTTCGGCATTCTTTTGCTTTTTTGCAAGTAATTCATAAAAGACCCATTTTTCTGACTTTTTTCCTATATGAAAGTTAATTATATTTTACGCCGAATTGGTATATTACGCAATAAAAAACCGTAAAACAACATTTTCCTCTTACAAATGAATAAAAATTATGCGTCTTGACTTCTTTAACCGAGTGAAGCTATCTAATGAGATGAATTTCGAGACCGATTTCAAGGTTTGAGATCAATCGCCCTTACGAGACCAATTTCGACGTCTTACGAACATCCTCCATAAAGAAAACTATAATTCATAACAATTAACAAAATTTTTGCGTCGAAAAAAATATTAAGTCAAAAATATTGACGAGATGTATGGTTTAGATTTAAGTGATAATTCATATTATACATTTTCAAAGCCCGAGGTACGTCCAGAAAAGAAAAACACTTTTTCTTTGTTAGACCTACAATAAAATATTAGCACGCCGTGATAAAACGTATTGATCTGTACAGAACAACATACAATAAATTTTGGCGTGCCTTCCATGTTTCTGGGCCAATTTTTAGTGAAGAGCTGTGTAATTCCGTTCATGAAAAATGCAAGCAATAAATAATGCAAAACTTACTTCCTTTCATGGACGAACAGTTTATTTTATTAGATATCATTAATTATTTATTTAATTGGATTGCAATCATATTTGTTTTTTGAATATGACTATTTGTGAAAAGGAAAATTCAAATCTGAAATTCTACCTTTGAGGATAAAAAATAATTGCATTTTCTGGGTGGGGAATGCATAGTTCCTCTGATCCCGTCCCTGGAACCGCCATTGGCTGGAAGGTTTAAATCAAATAAGTATACTTTCTGGTTGTTTGTAATTTGTATAATGTTTATTCTTTACGTCGTAAGTTAATTACATTTATATATGCGGAAACAACTGTTATTTTTGAGAAATTCCTTACTATCCAGTCAAGTAACTATTTACGTTCCGACTGTAAAGTTCTACTCACTAGTAAATAAATGTTTCCGTCAGATCTTTCAATTTTGGTGACTAACAGTTATCCGAAGCCGAAGTTTAAACACAAATTTTAAAAAATATACAGATATTCCTGAATAAAAAAATCAAATATCTACGATTCAAAACAGGTTTTTCTATGAAATAGATTACATCAGATTATTAATATTTTGTGACTCGTTTTCATTGAAAAAATTAAATGAGTGCGTAAGCTAAAGAGAAAGCTGAAGGATGTGTCGTGAAAGTCTTTTGTTAAGCACAAAGCTGAGGGGTTCTGCTCAGAATGGAGAGGAATCCCAGAAAGATTTAAAATACTCTCGAGACCGGTAAAAGTACGAACGTGACTAAAGAAGGAAACTACGCAGCAGGAAATTGTTCCAGGACATAATGCTCAAGGATGAATGTCCGAGAGAAAAAAATGCCCAAGAACTATACGTAAATATCTTAACAGTTTACGTATGATATAAATATCCAGTCCTGATCTAAAAATTCAGGAATAATCTATGAGGAAAATTTCTTGAAAGAACAATATCTATACATGTGAATAACTTTTTTGTTATACTTAGCTTTATAAGCATACAATTGTATATTTTATTTATATAAATGATAAATATGATACAGAGAAATGCTTTACAATTTTTCATGGACAGAGTGATTTGTCCAAAATTTTAGTACGAGAAATAACGAGCCTGCTCAATATAGAAATGAATAACCATATAGAGCTTCTTGTATATATTTCGCCATCACTAGACCCTCGCAACATTTAATAATATAAAATTTATCGGCTGTTTGAAAGTTATGGTTTCAGAGACACTCCCTATCCATGGCCGATCTATAAAAGTAGAAGAATAAAATTGAGCGATATCTGGTCCCTACGAGTCTTTACCAATCCGAGATTAATTAGACAGCAATGAACGGTTCAAAAAGAAAATTTCCACTCATACTTCCCTTTCTTTACATTTCCTCTAATGGTCCGTCATCGAAAAAAACAACAACAAGAAAATAAAACGTGAATGGTTTTTGCATAGACGCTAATTGTGTAGTAAAATTTATTTAACGATTGAATAATTCCAGTTTGTATTTGTTCTTTTAAGGAATTTAATGGATTAATCAAGTGATCTTAAGATTCTTAATAGATGATTCAAGCACATTGTGGATTTTGTTAGTTGACTAGTCATCCTGCTATTTCCTCATAAAAGAGTAAAATTTTAAACGATTTACGCTATTCTACAGTATTATCATTTCGAATTCGTAAACAATATACTACTCGAATTTCTCTGGATTGAGATCGTTTTCATCTCGAAGTAATTTCTTGCTTTGTACAAGTTTCCGTGTACATTGCCATTGTATATTCACTATCATTTTAAAAATATTTAGCTTCCTTTCACTAAAGAACAATTTCTTGAGAACAAACAAGAAATTTAATTCCGAATAACAATGAATATTTACCATAACAATGTAAAGTGAAGTATTTTCTGGACAAAAACATTCTTGATACGAATTGGTATTTGATCTAATCGAAAATCTAGTAGTTATACCAGTGATATTGTCTGAAGCTCAGTGTTTGACGGATTAATTGTTTTCTAGCATTAAAAAAAGTTCTAAAATTGTCATAATTGGAAAAGAGCATGTTAAATTATTTCTTTATTTCAAAATATTATTATTCAGCATGTTGCATGAAAATTCTACAGAAGATGCTGCAGATTTATTGCTAGTGTATATACCCTACTAAGAGGGCCGAAGAACGCTCAATTCATTGACCATGTGAACTTGTGAAATCGCTTCTTGACCTGAGAGCTCCTGTATGTTTAAGCTACATAATAAGAAAATTAAATCTAATAAATTACCGAGATTGTTGTATTATTTTTTAACAAGTGGAATTATGGCATAATAACAATTTAAAAATGAAAGTAAATAATTGTTTTTTAACATTTTTACTCTGGTGACTTTTTTCAACCACACTATAAAAACATTAATCCCAAATAATTGAATAATTGTAGAGTACTAGCTATTACGAAGACGAATTTAAGAAAATATCCCAACATACATCAATACTAGATAAGACAATGCTCATTTTGTGTAAGTTACTTTGAGTTCGATTTTCAAAACGGATATTTGCTAATTATGATACACCATCTGTTGAAATAATTCGTGGAAGTGCGTAAGAAACACGGAGCATGATGCTGAGCATAATGGATGTTTTTAGGGTTGGTAGTAGCGCGATAATTCCCTATGGGGTCCGTACTATCAATTAAACTGTGAACAGACCATAGGGTAGGGTCCGGAGTAGACCCGATCTGATCCAGCCGTCTATCCGCTAGTAACCTCATCGTTGGCGGATCAAAGTTAATTAAAAAATGTGAAATACAGAGCTTATATCCACTGTTTAAAGACTAAACGATCTGACTACTTCATTTTTTAAAGTTATTATTAAACTTAAGTGTTAATTTAAGAACTGGAAAGTGAAAGTATTCGCAAGGATGGATGGACCAGCCAGATGTCAGTCCGAACGTGTTCTGGAGTCGTCAAGTGTTGACGGAGAAGCCCCAAATCGTTCCATGCAGGTGGTAGAGGCGTGGGATAGAGAATGATTTAATAGGTATAATGATTTTATGTCGCCATCGAGAGGTAAGGAAAAACTGAACTTGTCTCTTACTGATTGAATATGTCTACTTCCGTGCGGTCAAATTGAAAGTTTCAGTCGTGCTGTTATCCGTATTATTAATAAGATATATTTTTAGAAAGTGTTTACTTTTTATATCTTTTGGTGGTGTATTGTCTTTGTTGGTGACCCTCCTTTCAAAAAAGGAAATGCACTGGAATGGAGGTTCTCTTTCAGAGCAGTCTTTTTGGAATTGTTATGAATGCGGTACTCCGAAAGAATTAAATCGATGTCTCTGTATTCTTCTTGATATATCAATATAAGGTGTCTCTAAAATTGAGACATCTTTATCGAATTAAGATTCTAGTTGTGAATATTTATTGAGTCCTAATTGTTTACTTTCAATTTTCGTTATTTTATTCAATAACTTGGTCTTTCAGGAAATAAAGTCTTTCAGGAATTGAGTGTTCACGCATCCTAAATTTCCTTCTAATCATCAAATATTCGTTTCGAAAAAAAAACAAAAAAAACAGACGTGCGGTAGAGGAAACTTTATTTGCACGAACAATTTCTCCCATATAATACCAACACATGCTATTGAAACACTTTTTCTAACTAATACAGAAATAAATTATTGTTATAATGTAGATAAAAACTGCGTATGACCTCGTGGACAGCAATAAACTAATATACTCTCCGAAGCAAGCAATCTATTCCGATAAAAGAGCCCAAAAGCAGTGGTGGATTAAAATTCTTGTCCTCACGGCAAAAATTGCACAATCCTCTGAAATAAGAACAAAAATTGGAAGTATTTGTTATAATATGTACAGAATATTTAACAAATTTTATTTTCAGTAGAAAATTTATTTACCGAAGTTATATTTTTCGTATTCTTAAAATATTGATATAGATTCGTAACTATTAAAATCACTCAAAATTCTAGTTTAATGATAATGATGATGGATATAATAATAATAAAGATAGTAGTATTAATTACACTGCCGCCCACAGGTCCGAGTCTAGCTTTATTTTTAATAAACATAGTTATATACTCTATCACTTCCTCTCGCCAGAAGTGACACCTTTCGCTCAACACAGTTTACGTATAATGTATTGACTACATATTTTAACATGTTGAAACAAAAATTACTGTGGATATTTTTATCTTAGAAATTCGAGATTGATACGTGTAGCATACACTCTCTCAGAACATTTACTTTTTCGAGATTGATATGTGTACTTACTCTGAAAGATGCAATAGGCAGCTAGAATTGAGACGTAAACACTCTTCATGTTGAAGTTTCGGGCACGATCACCACACTGCACTTCTTCGAGACGAATCACTTCTACCAGTACTCTCGCGGACAGCGAGAATATGATTGGTACCCCTGCTGAACAAAAATTTTACTCTATATAAGCAGTCCCATGAACACATTAAGTTCATGCAGATGCGTCTTAAGGCATGACATACAACAATAATTTTATTGAAAACTTATCTTCCTAATTATTAATAAACCTGGAGATAATAAATGAGATCATTTGTTTTCCTTGTTTTCACTCTGCGTTCCATTTACGTTGGCAAATCTGTTCCGTCCATTTCGGGTGCTCAGATTAAGTTATTCAAGGAGACAAGACAAAAATAATTACAGGTATACACAAATTTCAAGAAATTGCTCGAATTATCTGTTTCTAGATAATATTCTCAAGTAGTGGTAGCAATGGTAGATATTTGTTGTCATTTAATTACAAACTTATTTTTCAATATTTTCAATTTAATACGACTTTCCGAAAAATTACGGAAAGAATAGATAGATGGCTTATATCACACCTAAATATGAATGCTGAGCAGGAGGTCCGATACCCCGCTCGTCCGTGCTGGGTGGGATTTCCTTCACCTACTCCAGAACAAATGTCAATTCGGTACCCTACATTCTCCCTGAACCCAACATCTCTCCTTCCGAATTCTTTCATCCAAATCATGTGAATAGGTGAAAGAATATTGGAACTTATGGCGTGAACCTCACCGCAGCAGAAACAAGATATGGAATTAAATTGAAGAATGTAAATACTGTAGTTACTAAATTTTTCATAAAAATAAATTTAAAATTTTTTTCCCAGAAAGACGCAATATCAGCAATGTCGAGGCAATGTACAATTGATTCAGTGTTTGCGGGATTTTTCCCGATTTTTGGAATTTTGTACTACAAGTAAGGATTTTTAAGAAAATTTCCCAGGATCACTTAGAGTTTAATTTGACAGAATTAAATAAATATTTAGTCATATTAATTTATTCCAAAACAGTATTATTCGTTGGGAGATGAACTTACAATATCGAGCAGTTCTCTTAGTTCGCTTGCCGAATGAGAGAAAACATATGAGAGCGTAATCATATTAGCTTCATTCCGTGCCTCATTCGCAAGATCGGCAACGGCGCTAGGTCTTTGATTTGTGGGTGATTTTAACATACCTATAGCTCATGGCTGGAACAGAAGGGAGAGAATTGTACCTTGCTATTATTAGCTTATTTACATGGTGCAGACTAGGAGAGGTAGAAGATGGGGAGCTATGGTACTTTTAGCTGGGAGGGAAATGATACAGACTTTGTGTTGCATCTATTCAACCAAGAAAAGTGGTATGAAAATACGGAATTTTAATGAAGTCTATATGTTTACTGGAAAAGTAGACCTAATGGTTACTTTCTTAATAGTATAGTTTTAAATAAAGTTAAGTAAAGTGGGCAATTAACGCCCACCTAACTTTAAATTCATTTCTTTTTCTTTGTAAATACTGTTTAAATGAAATACACATTTCGTTAGAAAGGTTTAACATAATTTATGAATTGAAACATATTAGTTGTAATGTGTAACTTCTCATAATTTCCCAGTCAGAAACACCCTTTTAGAACGGTGACTTGGGCGTCGATAAAAATACTGGGTTTATTACCGTCCGTTCGATAAATGAGAAATTGGGCACAATGATACATTCATCAGGATTATAAACCTTATAAAACATGAGAGTCACATACAAATGTCTCTATTAGAATACAAAAGGAATTTCACAAATTAAAATTCAATATAAAATAATTCAACTTCAGAACACATGTAACTCAGGAGTGCCACAGGGGTGGGGTGGTGGGTCATGACACAAACTGTCATTGAAATTTTGTTTTCGGGACAGGTGTTTGAAAAATAGACGTTTCGGGGGGGGGGAGAGATTAATAATATTTATTAGTTAAAGAATATAATTTACTGTCAAAATTATATAAAATTATAAATATATCACATGAAGTGAAAAATTATACAAACATTTTGTCACGGGGCTGACATTATGCAAAGGTTTATATTATTACTCAAAGCTAACATTACGCAAGAATTTTATAATATATTTCCAGGGCGGATCTTTAAATCGATAGTTTAAATAGTTAGTGTCATTTTAATCGTGACTCTTCAGCCGTATCTCCGTGGCGTCAGCCGCGAGGGATAGGAACCTCTTCCTGTTTTTGTCTGTGGCAAAGACACTGTAATTTTCCATGTGGTCACGCGAGATGACACATAGGCATGTGACAGCCGCACCATGGCATCCCCCCCCCATGACGTTTCTCCCTCCTTCTTCCTAAATGCATCTAAACCTACGGACAACGCCCTACCCTTCCCACTGGTCTTTCGACGGGCCGTGTGCAACTTTTCCATCTCTACGGAAAATCCCCACCATCTCCACACGATACTGTATTCTTACGAATACACACTGCCACCACCTCAGCAGGGTGTTGGCCAGAGGGCTCATCATCCCCCGCGCTCCCCCCACGAGCTTACTTAAGGTGAGGGCCGCGCATCACTCGATCTACTTGGGCTACGATTACTACTTCTACTACTTCTACTCCGACTTCGTCTGCGCCGCCTTGCCGCCCTCGCCGCCTTGCCCTGGCCGTCTCGCCTTCTTCTGCTATGGGGAACTCGCTGGAGACGATGTGACGTGCCCGAGACTGGGTGCGTCGGCGACGGGACGCAAGAGCACGGCTTCACGGGGTGCAGCCGACAACAGTTTTGATGACGGTCTGTATTGACGATAATGGGAAGCATATGGAACATTCTAAATGGATCTTGACGTCCTTACGAGTCTTTAGAACATGTTAATGCAATATATTGATTTCTCGCTCCGATAAGGGCATTTAACATAACTATGTAATCACTTGCTCATGGGAGCATCATTATAACTTTTCAATCATAAGCTCTCTTCGAGCTCATGTGCAGATTCAATTATTAAACCTTTGTTACAGTTTATATGTGTCAATGTTTATTTAACCAAACGCCAAAAACCTGAATAGAGAACTACCCCAACTATTGCCAAGCGAGTACTTTTGAATATATAATCTGGGGACTATCCCCCCCGACGTTGGGACAAAGACAACTCTAAATATATACATAGCAACGACCAAAGCGACAGTGTATATTATTGTTGTAGCGCTATAAGCCAACGCGACATGGTAGAGGCGCCAGCGACCCACGTGACATGGTGGAGGCTGCCGAGTTTCGATGTTTATATTTTCACTTTCCTCTCAGTAATTAATAGATATTTTTGTTCTCTTTCATTGGTTTTGGTCTCTGGTTTTCTTATTTGTGTATTTGTGTGTGCATGCATTACTTATTACTGGTGCTCTCCCTTATTGTGTTTTTGTTGCATTTTTTCATTTTTGGGGTATTGTTATATGCCCAATGATTGTGAAAATGTACCCGTGGCTTTAATTTGGTGTTCTTGGTTTTCATTTTATTGAGTTTCGTTTTTATTCTGTCGGTAATGTATTCAATGTTCTTGAACGTTTACGGTCCTATCTTGGGCGGGGTGGGATATCGCCCCGTTTCCGGTGCGAGATGCGGGACAGAACTCGTAATGGACGCTTCTAGTGCGTCAGACTCCGCTTATTCATGTCCGGAGGAGTCCGCCCGAAATTAGGCCACTAGGTTAGCGCATAGGACAAGAGAGATTTATGTTTATGTTTAGTATCAGTATATAGGGTTTTATTTTGGTACGGATAATATCGGTAAATTGCTTCCGAACCGTACAAAATGTATATGTGACTAAGGGACTTTCTTTATACACGGGTCAATCGGTAAATAGCGTCCGAGCCCGTGAAGCACTGAGAATTGATTACTGTTTATTGTGGCGACAGTCGTAGAAATCATTTTCGAAGAGGTGAAAATCGATAGTTGTTTGTAGTTTTTATGATTTTGATATTGCAATTATTGTGTACGTATGATTAAGTATAAAAAGCCTGTGACTATCTTTCAGTAGTATATTTGTATAGCATTAACCACATTTTCCTTTTGAGTGTTTGTATCTTAACGGATTGCTGAAGTAGAAATTTTATGTCGTATAGTTACCAGTTTCTTTTTGAATTGGGTCTTTCCATGTCAATTTATCCAGGTCGCCCCAACCACCTTTTCAGAATGTTATACAATTAAGCTTTTTGCCTCTCTTATATAGTAAATCATTTCAAATTGAAGTTTCAACAGACTGTCGTAGGTCGTAAATACATGCTTATTCAATGAACGGCATTCAGCAACTAGGAAAAATAAATGGAAAAATAAATAAATAAATAAAATTGTAGTTAATACACCTTTTCTTAACTCTTATTTGATTCATGATAATTCATAATAAGATTTGATTAAGATATTATAAGATTATTTTTATTCCAAATCACAGATCCGGAATTCAATCCCCTGCAAAGTATTTTTATATTACTGTTATATAATTAAAGTATTTGTTACGTCATTATTCTAAATGACTGACGTATCCCATTGAACAGTGGGCTAATTCTTAAATGAATAATAATTAACATTGTGAATCTAGTTGATAATCGAGTTAAAAGCCGTAAATAATGCACTATGGAAGTTATCACGTTTTCTTCGCGAGGTTGGAGTGGATAAAATGAGTACAAACCTCATACGTTTAGGTTATTTCGTTTCATTTGAAGTTTTTCTTCATTATGGAAAATTGTTTGTATAATGTTAAATTAAATGTCAGTATCTTTTGGTAGTAATGTCTGAGTTATCGTTATGTTAGGGATTAATGAAATAAAAGTTAAAAGTTGTGAATGACACACGCGTATGCAAGGACGCTCTCCCAAAACGCAAGTTATCTCGAGGAAACCGCTGTGACGTGTCCGTGATAGGAAGCACAGACAGTAGGCGAATCGCCAGTCGGTCAATTACTATGCACCGAGTCCGGATTTCAGCGGACAAAACAGCTGACCGGATCTTGACGGATAAAATTTTGAACGTTAGGTTGCTTAATATATTATGTTAGTTTTTAAGATTATCAGATTTTAACTTGGAGAGATGCGTAAAAAGTCGCTATTGCTTATTTGAATAATTTCGTGTTTTGTCTGTATGTCTGAGAAGTATAATTAAATACGTAGAATAACTAAAGCGTGCTGAAAAACTCATTCTTACATGTTGGAAACGTTTCGTGTGAGTGATTTTGCCTATTGATGCATCAAGTGCGTTGCCTTGGAAAGTATGAGTTGGTTTTGTTTCAAGATACAATCGAAGTTTCTTTGTGCGTCCACATTTTAATTTAATGAAAATTACCTCTTGTGCTTTGTGTGAGAAATAGAATTGGAAGTCATATTATGGTGTTAAATGCACAGGAAGGAGATAAATCATTCCATTCGATAGAAGGTTCGAATTAAATTTCTGAAGGAAAGATGGCAGTATTTTAAAACGTAGTCTTAAAAAGGAAAAAAAAGTAAGTTCAGGGAAATAATCATCAAGATTTTGTTTTCATTTGATTTCCGATGATTTAGATTTAGATATTTGAATTCGAAGTTGGATTTGAATTTTTGTATTTTTGAATTTGGAGTTTGAATTCTGAAATCATAATTCAGTGAAATAAAGAAGTATTAATGGAATAAATGATCGTATGTCGTGGAGCAATAGAAGTAATTGAAGTAAAATCCAGTGACGATTGTAGTTCGAGTTTAATTACTTAGTGATAATGGTAATTAGCTGTAGTCGACGCCCGAGTGCGATGGACGCTGAGTCGTCAAGAGAAGTGACTTCGTCGTTGTTTTTTGTTATTGAGATAAAATTAATTGATGATATAGTTATTTACGAAAAAGAATTATTTTCAGTTGCAGTCTGAGTTTTGTATTATAAAAATACAATAAACTCATGGTCTTCCGTATTTAATAGTGATTAAATACTTGCATAATGGGGTTTGCTCGAACCTTAGATAAAATCAGTTGTGAATATTTTTGGCTCGGATTATATAAGAAGTATGAGCCTTTGTGCGCAGTCGTCGATAACTAACCAGGAAAAGGATAGCTCGCCAGAAGCCGGCCGGAGAATTGTTTCCCCCAATCACAGGTGAACAATTTTCCCGGGTTGAAACGGATCTCGTTAGCTACTTACCTACCTCGTTCGGTTTTCAGTTGATGTACATTTTGCAACCAGATGGTATGGGGTTCAAGCCTTGGGGGCCGGGACGCCGCCCCAAATGGCTTAAGTTTTTAATAAATCGGATTTTTTTTAAAGGCATGGAATGCCGACAGAGATATTAAGTTTTGATAGAGGACACTTGTGCAGGTCCTCCCTAAGTAACTTTGTAATTTTTGCTTTACCTCAGACCTCGGGCAAAGGCAGTCAGTATAGTTCAGCGTGTCGCAGAAGACGCAAAACGCGGCATCCACTGTTAGTTTAGTGTGAGCGGTATGACACGCGCCGCAGTTATTAGTTTTCAGTCGGGAGAAATGATACTAATCTTGAATCCATCTCGTAAACGTTGGGAGATGTGATGAGCTGATACATTTTTCTTGAGTATAGAGGTCCATTTAGAATTGTTTCACCGATGAATTATTGAATCGACAGGAAGCGTGAACGCGAATTAACAGAAATCATGCATGTTGAGAAATAAGCTTTATACCACGGGCAGGCGTAATAGCCTCGCTTAGATGATTCAGATAACCAATGAATCATTACGATTCCTGTCGGCTGTCTCAGTAAGGACGGGGAGTCCCTTTGACAGTATTGTGGAAATCTCAGGAAGAAAACGCGTGATACGACGTGCGAGATTGTAGATAATTGGGGAAGCCCTCTGTAAAAAGAGCCCTTTATCTAGCAGGCGCGTTGTTTCCCCTAGACTTTCTCCAGTAGGGATAATGGATTTACGTGTGATTAAGAAGTCCGCTAGTTTGCGCAGAAAGATACGCGTGGCTTGCGTAAGAAAGGTTGAGAGATACAATGATTATTTATAATTAATATTCATAAATAAATGATTGATCTTAAATAATTGAAAGAAATAAGTCATTGCTATAATTCCATAATGCATATTCTTCATACGATATAACTATATTAAGAAATAAATATGTTAAATAAATACGTGTTTAAAATGAACTGATAGTCTTAAACCGTTGATTTCTTCTGAAAAAAAAGGCTTTGTGTGGTATACCTTTTTAACTGGATTTTATTCCAAGGATTTATTTTTCAAAATTACACTTGACTTGTATAAGTAACTTTATTTTTATCTGTTTGTCTACCTGTATGTTACATATTTCGTTTGATTTATTATTTCATAAGAATGAATTATAATTATTCTTCTTTAAATGCTGACAGTTGAGAATTTATTTTTTCTACAGATAATAGGACCATTTTCTATTTTTGGAGATAGATTTTTAGGTTGATTTTTCTTAGACATTCCTAAAGTAATTATCTTATCGTTTATAATAATAAATTTTCGGTTCACTATTATATTAATTCGAAGTTAAACGGGATTTGCATTACGAAATTTTCTTTTGTATTAATGAATTCGAATTATTTGCATAACAAGAATGTAGCCACCTTTTTCGAAAACAAAGGGGAATGTCTGACTAATAAATAGTCAGTGTTTTTATATAACAAAAATTTCGCTCCGATTTAGGAATTAATCTACATTTATTATGGAATTTAGCTTCGACATTAGCAAGTTGGATGTTCAGACGTAATGAACCCCCCGGCGTTTGCAATATATTTCCCCGGGGTACGTGCTGTTAGAGTGGCCTAAGAATTTTAACTGATGTGTTAGCGGGAATATTTATCGTGACTGGCGTAGTACTAGCCAACGCGCTGAAACAGTCACTCATATATTTTTTCCTTTTCTTTACTTTTGCGTTGGAGAGGCTGAATCAGACACGCGGCGGTTATTAAAATTATCTTGAGGGATCATGTCAGAACCATTTTAGATGAAACTATTACGTTGCTTCTGGGGATTTAAACGTAGTAGATGAGAGAACCGTCGTGAATTTTATTGCTTCTTGAGTACAGGTAAGATGTGTTGATACCTGTTCACGGGCCAGATCCACGTTGAGATCCGTCTGAAGTGTTGGGAGAGTCCGTTCCCTTAAGTCAAAGGCGAATCCCTTTGATTAAGGAAGTTTTTTTGAATTTTTATTTTTTTTGGTATAAGGCTTCGCGTTGTAAAACTCTCGAGTAGAGTGCTCGGGGTAAGAAATTGAACACTCCCTCCCCCGTGCTCACCCACACCATTCTATCCACCGTAGGCTATGGTTTGTTAACCCATCGCCATCTCTGGGTAGAATTGTTTGGTTCCGTCCTGCAAGGACTTTTGAGTTCTGACATAGTGGTCGGTAGACCGACTGAGACATTTGCGTTGTATATTTGCGTCATATACGAATGGTCTGATTCACTCTTCTC
>NNCF01127399.1:437771-494409 GCA_002313205.1 Laupala kohalensis
GAGATGACACATAGGCATGTGACAGCCGCACCATGGCATCCCCCCCATATGACGTTTCTCCCTCCTTCTTCCTAAATGCATCTAAACCTACGGACAACGCCCTACCCTTCCCACTGGTCTTTCGACGGGCCGTGTGCAACTTTTCCATCTCTACGGAAAATCCCCACCATCTCCACACGATACTGTATTCTTACGAATACACACTGCCACCACCTCAGCAGGGTGTTGGCCAGAGGGCTCATCATCCCCCGCGCTCCCCCCACGAGCTTACTTAAGGTGAGGGCCGCGCATCACTCGATCTACTTGGTCTACGATTACTACTTCTACTACTTCTACTCCGACTTCGTCTGCGCCGCCTTGCCGCCCTCGCCACCTTGCCCTGGCCGTCTCGCCTTCTTCTGCTATGGGGAACTCGCTGGAGACGATGTGACGTGCCCGAGACTGGGTGCGTCGGCGACGGGACGCAAGAGCACGGCTTCACGGGGTGCAGCCGACAACAGTTTTGATGACGGTCTGTATTGACGATAATGGGAAGCATATGCAACATTCTAAATGGATCTTGACGTCCTTACGAGTCTTTAGAACATGTTAATGCAATATATTGATTTCTCGCTCCGATAAGGGCATTTAACATAACTATGTAATCACTTGCTCATGGGAGCATCATTATAACTTTTCAATCATAAGCTCTCTTCGAGCTCATGTGCAGATTCAATTATTAAACCTTTGTTACAGTTTATATGTGTCAATGTTTATTTAACCAGACGCCAAAAACCTGAATAGAGAACTACCCCAACTATTGCCAAGCGAGTACTTTTGAATATATAATCTGGGGACTATCCCCCCCGACGTTGGGACAAAGACAACTCTAAATATATACATAGCAACGACCAAAGCGACAGTGTATATTATTGTTGTAGCGCTATAAGCCAACGCGACATGGTAGAGGCGCCAGCGACCCACGTGACAATTTTAGTAAGGTAAATAATTTAAATTCATAATTCCGAAATGGATAAATTCATTGTAAAGACTCATTTCGTTTTGAAAAATATTGCTGGGGAAGCCAGCGCGAGCGTGTGATAAGAGCAGTGAGGTCATAATGTGTCAGAAAGCCGGGAGACGCATCGCACTCCCGCGAACCTTTCTCAATATCTCGCTGAATGTTCATCTTGGACACAGACGAATTACCGTTCTAGTGTTTTTGTTTGCTGTGTGTGATCGAAATCGGAGAGGGTGGCTATGTTAAATAAATCGCGATTTATTCAAAATTAATCTAATTATTTAGTGTGTTTTAAATAGTTTTTTTTACAATGTTCTATAGTTTTATTTTGCGTTTTTCTTTAGTCATACCTCAGAAACAGGCTCAGTACAAATGTCTTGAATTATTGTGCAACACAATACATGAAACGCGGACAGCCGAAGAACACAGTTTCAATTGAACCGTACTTTGACATTTAAAATAATTGGAGTGAAGGACAACGGTAGTGGATCTTAAAAGGCGTACTCTGAAAGGCTGCATTTTCAGTAAGGTAAGAACAGAATTCAAATAAGAACCAAGATTATTTGAATCGTATGTTGGTAGGGGCCTCTTTAATATGCATCTTGTCCACAAATATTTGTGGTACCGCACAGCTGCACTCTTAAATATTATGCAACATTATTCTTGAGGATTTTGCCCTAGTTATGTTTTTTTTTGCATTTTCATTAATTTCTCGTGCAGCCACTAAAAAGTGAATACCGGGGTTTTACCATAATAATGATTGTCTCTCACAATAATCTAATGTTTGTCTCTCACATCCAATATTAATCTTTTTTATATATTATTTTGTGTTAGGTCGTTCTCAATGTACCCAGTGTTATTTCAGTTTTCTAACCACATGGTCGGTTCATTCTACTCTCTAGTTATTATTATTTGTCTTATTTCCGATATTTTTTCAACATATTCTTCCGTTGCAGCGAAGAGATCTTGTGAGCTTATTAACCTGGAGAAATCAGTCCACACGAAGAGTTCTTTTCGTCGCAGTGCACTGTACCGTTCCCCCCTTTCCTGGTCGTAAAGGCTGCAGTCAAACAATCCGTGTGCCACACTCTCATCTCCTTGGTTACAAAAAAACAGTCAGGTTTTTGACGCAAACCCCTTGTAAACCAGTACTTGTTGAAGTTCCCGTGTCCTGTCATCGCTTCTATCAATGGTTGCTGAGGCTTATACCATTTCTTCGTTCTATTTGAAAAAGTAACGGAAGGAATGAAAGCATGCAGATCCCTATCTTCTCGTACGCAATCCCACCGGATCAGCCAGCTTACCCGTAGTTTATCACGCAGTATTTTCCACCAGCCGTTGGTGAATGTCTATTGTAACTGTATTTTTGCGCCGTACCAAATAGCGAAAAACGTGCTCCTCTACCCTTAGGTCGATAGGCAAGATGCCCTGTAGAACCAGCTTCGATTTCGTGGCTCTGCTTCGATACCCGTCATACCAGTATACAAGCTCATGCGCTGGATATTCAACAGCTTCCTTTCAAAGTTTCTGGTCTTCACACGTGCACCCCACCTCAATTTTCGACTTATTATTCTGATAAATCTGAATATGACTCCTCAAAATTTAAAAAATTTGAACTCCCTAATCTCATTTTATTTATCTTGTTGTTTGCATGGAGACGATGAACATTATTATTTCTATTATTGCATTATTTATTTTCTTATTTTGATTATTGTATTATTTGTTTTATTATTCATGTATTTGATTCATTCTTTTATATTATTACGTATTAGATATGGTTTAACAAAATTTTATTTACCTAAATATACTTTTATTCATATACTGTCGCGGACTATTTTGTAAAACTCTTTGAGGTGAACGATATTGCCATTCAAAGTTGTCACCAATTGTAACCGTTTAGGCGACGTAAGCAAATATACCTCTCATTTTTTCCGATTTCATTGGCATTTATGGTCAAAATCATTTTTTTTTCTTTTCACGCATTTTAAAAATAAAAGTTAGCCTATGTTCATCCTGAAAATTTTAACTATAGCCTTGCCAAATTTCATCACGATCGGTTTTGTGATTTAGTCATGATTAAGTAGCAAACAGACAGACGCACTTTTGCGTTATGCATTTATACATTAGTATGGATTATATTATATTTATACTTATAATGTGTTAAACAATAGTATTGAAAATAACAACTTATTCATATAAATTATTTGTATTATTTAATTTCTTATAAACATTATTATTTATATTAAAATATTAACAAGCAAAAACCAGTGTTGTTTGGGGAGAGGGATCTGCGGCATAGGGTGTGGGGTGGGTGGGCACCCCTGCGAAACATAAACTATAATTTATATTGTAATCAATTTTATCTTACTTTTTTGTTTCACATTATAGATAGTGGAATAAGGTTTTATTTTTTGTTACTTCATAATTATGATAATATTTGCCATGGTGTAAAAACACCCGCGCGTAGGCCAATGCAGCCCAAGAAGGCTAATAGAGTCGAACCGTCATTTAACGGGACGTTAATACCCGAGTAGGCGTTCTTGTCCATTTCGAATGTTTTTATTCTAAGTTACGCATATGAGCTTTAAAAAATAACTAAATATGAAGGGTAGTATTTTACATTATAACACAAATATGAAAGTTTACGAAAAATACAGCAAAACTAACAATTTTGTCGGAAGTTTTAACAAAACCGTCGTTTGTGACAGTGGTTCTTGACCCGTCAGTGGGACGTCACTGGCAATGGGGTGGTACGAGCGACTTGAATGTAAATGCATTGTCAGAAAAACAGTTTCAAACTTCGTATGCCCACGTGGAGGACAATAAACTAATTTACTCTCCGGGGGTAATGAGGGGTCCTAAGGCAGTGGTGATTATAACATTTCAGCATACTCCTGAGATAAGAATAAATATAGTTAGCTACGTGTTATATTATTAACAGAATACCAACAAATTTGTATTAAATAACGCACAAAAACAGTTATTCCACAAGTACGTATTATTATAAACTTTCGATTATTAGGAAAACATAGTTTATAAATAGTAACTATTAAAATAACTAAATTCAGATAAATTATTTCAATAGACGCCGCCCCTAGGCAAGAGCCTAGCGAGTCTGTAAAAATTCCGCCTCTACCCGAAGGAAAGCCGGAGAAAAAGCCTGAATGGGGCTGCTGGGATAAAGTACACAATCGTGGCAAGGTTGAGTGCAGATAAAACTAAATTTATATGAATAATAATACGACTCCCTCGCTAGCCGTCGTGGAGTGCGCATCGCTCCGGTGATCTCTCACACTGCACTGTGCGCGAGCTCATCTGTGATTTCTGTGTTACAAGTCGACTTCTAAACATCGTAGATATACCTAATTTTGCACAAGAAGATTCTCAACTAAGCAAGGCGTAAACTAGCGTCAACCAAGAAAACGGGACTGGCGTCGCGGCCACCCCGGGTTCCAGTTCGTCGTGATAAGCAACTATGGAGAACAACGTGTCGCTTCCAGGCGCTGTTCCGACGGTCCTTTGCTTCGGCATTTCTCGAGTCTCCACAGCAGCAGCAAATTTACACAAATAGATTTTTCACAATCGCAATGCAATAATACCGTTAGTGCGTCATTGAGCGTCTCTGAACTCACAAGGGAACTTTCAACACGCGCAGGTCGACAGTGGTCCTGATTTATTATACTGCAACATATTGACTATTAGTATGTCATGTCAAAATATTAGTGACGATGGCACACTGGAAGACATGAAAAAAAAAAGAAAAGAAATCGAGAAGTTTGCCAATCTTTGGCGTCTTCTTTATGCTCACACTTCGGACAATCATGAGGAAAGTCAACCCTTTCCAGTACAGACCGAAACAGTTGCTGTAATGGAAGGTCACCGACTGCTGCGATAAGTTTTGCATTGCGTGCCGTGATATCACCTCAGTATTCTCCGATACTGAATACCCTTTAATATTACAAAATACGAATATATATTGCTTTATAATTAAAAACTTTCTTACATTTGTTAGACCCTAATTATAAATTTCTATTTCTCTGTTTTTGGTTTTAAAGTATAGAAACAATTTTTCTTTTCAGTATCACTTAAAGTGTCGGTGGTATTTAATTGCAACACAAATGTGACGTAAGCAAAACGAAACACATTTTGTTAATTGTCCGGTTTTTTAAATCAAAATGTTTCATTTTTACAAGGAAATTCACCAGCAAATACATACTAGAAATCCATACAAACAAGCATGAAATAATATTAAAAAACGGGTGATTTTTTTGTGCTTACCGAAAATAATTTATTTCTCTTGTATCTGCCAAAATGAAAAAAAGGTTAAATGAATTGTGATGCACCTTTGCATTCCCCCCTACACGTTACTTATATTATGATCATTTTTTAAATGTAACGTTAACACTGTCAGTATTTAAATAAAATATTCATATAATTTGAGATCTAATATTTTACTTGAATACAAAGATAGCGAAAGGAAATTTGAACATGAATAACGTAATTAGCTGAACTTACATATATAGTTTTACTATTTGACTGAACTGAATCTATTACTTTTCTTAAACGCATGGGAAAAAAAGCATTGTTCGTTTGCATTTTCGTGTCATCCTGAACCTTGAAGTCGGACGAATACAAGCTCAGCCACGTGATTCGGTTGTCGATGCTCGTCCGTTTCGTCGTTTAGGTTTGTACCATAGCCTTCTTTACAACCAGCCGTGGTGTACATATTTGGCAACCTTTCATGGTAGTCCTACGCCGTTCTCAGGGCGTCCTACGGTTTCTGATTGTTTCTGATACACGTGTTTGATATCGCGCTCCGAGTCTTGCGTTGCATTAAATTAACATTGTGTTTTCGCATTTGTAATGGTTTGGAGAATTGGATATCAAGATAGTTGTTTCTCAGCTTGTAAATTTCAATAAAAGGTTTGTATTAAATAAGACTTGGTATTGTAGTAATTGGCTTGCAATAGGTGTACATTTCAATAACCTAAAATCGTTTTTTTATGCAGTTGAAACCGACGTGGCATATTCAGTATTTCTGTATGTTGGAGATAAATTAAAATTAGAAAGGTAAGACGTTACGTATGTATGTATATATATTTTATTTGTTTTTCTTTCTGAAGAGTATTTCTGGTTCATATAATTCTAAATGTCTCGTCTCTGTTGTGTACCTGGCTTCAAATCAAATTATGACACCACCTTGCAGACACATGTTCCCTCATCCACATTTGGTTTTCCGAAATAGGAGAAACTTAAAAATGAATGGCTACGTGCAATACCGAGGAAAAATTAAACCCCATCAGTTTATTCTGCTGTATGCATTAAACCTTTTGAACCTCGGAGTGTACTGAGGACTGGGGTATTTGAAGACAGCAAAGAACTTATGAAAGAACTACCTTTAAAATACCCTAAATTGACTGAAGAAGCTGTGCTATCTATATTTCCCAATACTCCGACATACTTAAACAAAAGTGCGTCAGCTCCTCGAAGGAATCCTGCAGACAGAAGACAGGAGGTATTGCTGAAGCATGAAGCTAAAGTGGAAGAATTCCTCAATAGTGACTTTATTTCTTCATTTAGCGAATTTGAAAATAAATTTGTAAGAAATATGAATTTTCAAAATTGGGATGTAAAACATGTTTTGGGAAAGTGTATTTATTTTATATTTTGAATTCTGATCATTTGAAAACCTCATTTGAGCCATTAAAAGTAGTGAAAAGTGTTGCAGTATCCTCAGGTTTGCTGGTAAAAGGTTTTATTGGACACTATGAACTCTCTACTGTTGACTTACAGTGTATTTTACCTAAGAATCTTCGTTTGGAAAGATTGTCTCAGATAGAGAATATATTAAATACATACTATGTTATGAAAGTACCTCCCAATTCTTCAGTTTCATTGAACATTTCTAAAGCCCTTAGATGCTTAGAGAATATTGAGCATTGTGAGGATTTCTGTTCTTTCCCATTTCAGAAGACTCTCCAGTTAACTATTAACCAACTACAACTGGTCAGTGGTAATGTGAAAAAGTACTGTCCAGAGACAATTGTATTTTCTTTCTCTCTGTTTCTGCAATCACCGGCATGTTACAAAACTGCAAAAAATTATTTTGTAGTACCACATAAGCGATATTTACAAAATATATCTAGTGGCATTTCTGTGAACGTTTCTGATGAAAGCCAAAATAGCGAATATCTGGTGTACTTGCTCAAAAGTTGGTTCCACGTGAGAAAGTTGTCAACCTCCTTATTGATGAAATATCTATTTCTGGTGCTTTAGAGTACAAATCAAACTCCGTGAAAGGTTTTTCTGTTAATAAAACAAGAGAGTCAGCAAAAACTGTCCAAGCTTTTATGATATCTTCTGCTTTTGGTTCTTTTAAGCAGATTGTTAAGTTGTTACCAGTAAAAGGAATCACAGGCATTGAACTAAAATCAGTTGTTCTGGAAGTTATAGTGTATATTCAAAGATTTAGTTTTAAAGTATTAACCATAATAACTGTTAATTACGGAACAAATCAAAGTGTTTTTAACATGTCTCCCAAAAAGGAATTTATGAATTCAGATTTTGTGAATGAGAGAATTTTTATGCTGTATGATACAGTACATATGAGTGCCCCAACCCTCAAACCCAATATCAAAACATGATCTTATATACGTCTCGTATAATCTTAAATCTCCTAGGTACAATCCAAAAATAATCAATTACAGAGACTTCAAAAATTTTGATTTAGAAGCGTTTCAAATAGAAGGAACGATGCTTCCGTGGGAACTCGTGTATAATGAAAACTATTTGGATCGAAAAGTCAAAATATTTTCGGATTTACTTACTCAGCACATAAACAAGTATCTGGCATTGAAAACGGCTCGCGTAACTCGTTCCCCGGCTCTATGGATAACTAACGAAATACGAAATTTAATGGAGGAAAGGAATGTAGCTCATAACATTTTCCGACGCACAAAGTGTGACAGTGATAGAAATATTTATGAAAAGTTAAGAAATGTAGTCACTAGCAAAATTAAAAGTGCTAAAGCTAATTATTTTCATCATTTTCTCGGAGCAAATCGCGATAGTAAAACTCTGTGGAAAACTCTCCGAAGTCTTGGTGTCGGGAAATGTCAATCCACATCACATGTTAATATTCCACTAAACGATCTTAACCAATACTTTGTGAATTCTGCTCCGGATCTTAGTGATGTAGTAAAATCTAATACTCGCGAATCAATAAAAGTTCCTGAAAAACAACATACTGATATTTTCTACTTCTCTTGTGTAGACTCTGGTACAGTATATTATTTAACGTAATTAAATGTCTCAAATCGAATGCATCTGGATCTGATTGCATAAATGCTAGGCTCTTAAAAATTTGTACTCATATAGCAATACCAGCCAATACAGACTTAATAAACTTTTCTCTCTGTAGTGGTACCTATCCAACTGCATGGAAAACTACTCTCGTTCACCCATTGCAAAAAAAACCCTAATCCCACCTCTCCAAGCGATTATCGACCAATTAGTATAATTTCAACACTTTCAAAAGTGCTTGAGAAATTGATTCGAAATCAAATAGAAAGTTATTTAATGAAAAATAGCATTTTAGACGAGAATCAGTCAGGTTTTCGAACTGGTAAAGACACAGGAACAGCTCTACTGACAGTCACACAAGATATTAGAAAAAATATGGTCAGCGGTGTAGTAACCATATTAATTCTTCTTGATTCTGTCGGCCGTAAAGTATTTGATTTCGTCGGCCATGAAATTCTTTTAGTTAAATTAAAAAATATAGGTTTTTTTCTAATCTAATTAAAATGGTTCCGTGAATATTTAACTGGCCGCGAACAACTCGTCCAATCCGGTAAATATAAATCAAATGCTCTTAAAACACACAGAGGTGTTGCTCAAGGGACAGTTTTAGGAACCCTAACATTTCTCATTTATGTAAATGATATAGGAAAATCTTTAAAATATAATAAATACCATATGTACGCTGACGAACATCGGAATTAAATTCTATCGTACAGAAAATAAATCAGGACTTGACATCACTCCACACTTGGGCTTCCTCTCTGGGTTTATTGCTGAACCCCTCAAAATCTCAGTGCTTGATGATTAGTTCTCGAAATTTACTTAATATGTTCTGAGAACGCGATTCGCCGGATATTAATATAAATAGAGTATCACGTCCATGGTGCAAATCAGCGCGTAATCTGGGTATTTATGTGGATAGTAATTTAAGATGGAAAACGCAAGTTTACAAAACTTGTCAAAAAGTGTTTTCTTCTATGCATACCCTAATGTGTCTTCGTAATTTATTTCCTACTTCCACGAGAAAATTTCTTGTAAATTCACTAATAATGCCACACTTTGACTACTGTGACTTCATCTTTTCAGATTTAAGTTTAAAGCTACAACACAAATTACAAGTTACACAAAATGCATTCCTCCGTTTCATATTTGGTCTACGAAAATTTGACCACGTATTAGAATATTATTTAAAAACTGAAATATTCCCTATTAAATTACGACGTATTCTTCATAGCCTCATCATGCTGTTCAAGATTCTATATAATAAACAATCCGTGAATGGAATAAACTACCACCTGACGTGAGGCATTCGAATGGTGTCCGTATATTCAAAAGAAAATTAACCTCTTGGTTGCGCCAACATCCTCCTTAGTATGAAATAAATACCTGTGCACTTTCTCTAATACCTTAATTTTTATTATTATAATTATTAATTTATTCAATTACCATATTTTCCTTTTCTTGCAAACGCCACATCTATTTCCAACTACCCTTTCTTCTATCTCTTTATTTTAAAAAATTATCTTCTCCCCGTATTACTTCTATTACTCCCTCTCCCCTTCTACTTCTACCCCTCCTACTCTACGTTGTTGTAACATCCCAAATGTAAGATATTGTTTTATGCTATGTCCGTTAATTTGTAATTAATTTTTTATGTAAGTTAAGTTGTAAACCATAGTATAATGTTATATCTAAGAGTAATTTTATTCTGTTCAAAATGAAATATACCCTAACTATTTATATTTTTGTACTTATATTTGTATTTTTGTATATTTTCGTAATGTTTCACTTAATTTTGGTACAGTCGTTATGTAATGTTATATTCATTTTTTCTGCAAATCACTTTTTTCCCTTTGCAATGAGATTATTTTTTAACAGGTACTACATTAGTTTATAAATCAATTTTATCTTATATTATTTTATAAATTATTTGTTATTTGGCCTTAAACCGCCATCCTGATTGAGGTTTTCGCTGGGTTTCCCTCAATCGCTTAAGGTTCAATATCGGGATGGTCCTTAGCGTGTTTTCCCAGAAGTAGATATAGTGAATACCCTCCCATTCAAACTAATTTTGTAATGATATTGTAAATACTTTTAAAGTGGCTAGGCGGAAGAGCAGACCTCGGTCTGAGTTTCGCCATTAATAAAGTCATTTATTTATTTATTTTATTTACATATTTTAAAAAAATATCCGGAACAACTGGCTAAATTTGCGAAACGACAACAACACTTTTGTGTATCCAGATTTTGAGGCTGGTTGTCCTAAGCAAGCATCATTTGAACACCTGCGTTTGTTTTACAAGGATGAAAGGAACAAATCAGTGAAGCAGGCCTTCAAATTGAGTTATAAGAGTTTGTATCCTAACAATTTAGAGGGGCAAAGTGTCATTTTAGTTGACAATGTTTTTCATGAAATCACTATCGCATCTCTGAAAGATCAAAAATGTTGTGAAGAAACTGTTTTTTTTCTGGAAATTGTTAGGAAATGGTGGAACATTGTGAATACTAAAGATGGTATGAAGTGTGTCAGAAAGAGGAGCGAGACGTGAGCTGCTATTCAAACTCGTGATGATCCGAAAGTACTGTTTTTGAATGATTTTCTTGTATGGTTCAAGGTGTGGAGGAATTTACCTGAATGTGTAGGCTTGACCAGTGATACTTTCAGTGCGTTATACAGTACTACAGAAAGCTTCATCAAATTAGTTGAGTACTCTTTCTTACATAAAAGAAATTTGAGATAAATTTGAAATAAGCTACAATTTGTTTGGGGAAATTCCAAACAGATAAATTCGAGAGACGAATCAGCCAGTACCGTTTTAGTTCCATTAAAAAATATATACAAATATATGTGTGTGGATATGCTGCTCGGTTTGTAAGTAGAAAATTTTGCTGTAATTTGTGTGAATTCCTTATGGTTAATTCCAAAGGTATGTTTTTGCTGATAACAACTATTTTGACTACATCCAAAGAGGTGGATTGTGTATTCCTTCATGGTAAAATATATTTTACCATGTGTACAGTGTTTGAATACATAATTAATAAATAAGAACTGAACGCAAAGTTTCATGAATCATCAAATCAATGTAATCTTTTGATCCAACTCACAATTGGTAGTATTGAATCAGATGATTTTTATATTAATTTTGAATTTGTGTGTTCTTGTAATAATACGAACAGAGAATTGTATAATAGTGTGTGTCTTGTTCTAGCAAATATTGTAATGAGTAATTTTGTTAAAAGGAGCAATGATCAGTTGCCAAAAAATTTTAAACAAAAATTGAAAATATTAAAATAGCATGTTGTATGTAATAGCAATGTTGATTTTGCTCCTTTTTGTTTTTTAATAGTTTATTTCTAACTGTACGGAACCTTGGCACAGTTGTGTACATATCTCTGTAGCCCCATCCTGGCCCGGGATTTACTTCAGTTTTCCTCCGGGTAGTGGCGGATTTACCTTGGGCGGGAATGTCATTAATACTTTTGTTTTATTAATCTCAAATTTTTACTGCACTAATATCTACAATTTAATTTGAATAATTAATGGATAACTGTACGTACTATTGAATAATTTCTTTTGTAAATAATAAATCCACCATTGCCCATGGGTCCTTGATCGGCATTGATGGAATGATCCCTTGCTTGTTTCCAGAGTGTAACTTAGTTTATTGCCGCCCCATGTGGTCATACGCAGATGCAACTGTTTTTTTGACTATAAAGTTTTAGATATTCATAACTGTGAAAAACGGAGTATAATTTTCATTCTATTTTTTCCTGAAGTTTAGAAGGCTCCTTAAGAATGATGAAGTTCCTTTTGTTTCCATTGTTCCTATTGTTTTATAAGTACATTCGTACAACAACCTAAAGATATGAAGTACGCAGTTCAGTACAAGTACATAATGATTGATATTCACTAAATTATGAATCAAACATTAATCCAATTTCTTTTGGAAATTTTAACCCTAATTTGTGTCATCTTTGCGACTGTAATAAATATGTTCATAAATGTGGGTATGCACTTATTAAATTTAAGAAAATAATTTTAAACTTGGAAGAAACATTGTTCCTTCATTCTCAATTGTTATTTTAAAGAGAACATGATTCAGGATGGCCAGAGCCTGGAAAACTAGGAAAAGCCAGGGAAATAACCATAATATGTTGAGGTTTTTGTCTAAATATTATCTAAATTTTATTTAGGTGTATTTATTTTAGAGAATTAAAAAAATGCAATATTTATCAATTAAAAAACTGAAATTGATTGACACTTGTGTGATTACTTTTATTTATGTATATTTGCACCTAAATACTTCGAGTATCCACATTTCACATACAAAAGTGTATTAGATAATTGTTAATTTAAAAAAAATTCCAAAAATAAAAAGAATACTGGAGAATAAGAATTTGAACCGTCTCATATTTATTCTATAAAAATTAGACAATTACTTGATGTCAAGGATGATTTTTTAATTCATGTTTTGGGAGTTTAAATTGTTTGTTTAATTTATGTTTAGCATGATAAACACACATAAATAAACTTCCTCTTTTGCACTTTGTGTATTATTTATGTTTATATTTTGAAAATTGTTTCAATTAGAAAATTTTCCAAATATAGTTATTGTCAATGTAGAGTAAAAGGTATTCCACAAGTTGTCTTGAAAACTAATTTGCAAAAAAAGTCGGGGAAAAATGAAAAAAATTCTCTAGAAAACCTGAAGAAACCTAGTAAATTTATTATAGAAAAATACTGGCCACCCAGGTATAGATATTGAAGGGTGCTTAAGCACGCCATTACCTATCAATATTTAGAATGACATCAATTTATTGTCTTAAATAGAAACCCGAAATACTGCATATTTTAGGGAATAAATTGTTCCATATTATAGAATTTAACTAATATTGATGTACCTCATATTATAGACGTTGTATCATATGGCATAAAATATGTTTAACTCGATACCTTCGTAATATTCCTCTCGGGCCCGACCGGATCACGCTCCGTCTCATCGGACTACCTATGACAGTTAATACAGTGTTGCCTTTCTCAGACCACGGCTTGTAGTAAAGAAGGCTGTGGGTTGGACAAGATCCACAAAAATGGCTCTTCGTCGTGTTAAAAGAATCTGTTTTTCGTATATTTCTTCAGTGCCTTCCAATGTGCCATCGTCGCTAATATTTTGACAGAATACTCTTATAGTCAATATGTTCCAGTATTAAAAAAATCAGGACCACTTTCGACCTGCGTTTGTTGAAATTTCCCTTGTCAGTGCGATTTCCAAATTCATATCCTAAATCACACCCCATTTTAGATGGAGTCCCACAAGCATCTTGATTTAATATATTTCTCTCCGATATCCTTACTGCAAGTGAAACGTCTATAGTACACTTTGCAGACGGTACTGAAATTTACAGTGCCAACAGTGACTGACACTCTCGTATCAAATGTCCAAGACCATCTCAACCAAATATCGTTTTATGCCAGTAAATGGCACATCAAACTATATCAACTCCAGAGTACAGCAAAAAATATTAATCTTACGCAAGCCAACTCCACTCGCATTTCATTCGAATTCCATTTATTTAAATTTATTGTCGAAAAAACATTTATTTAAAAGAAGAGTTCATGGGACAAACATATGACTTAACTTAACCCACCTAAAAATATTTTGAGAAGCTTTTTCAAATTGACCATTAAAAATTCGGGAAGTTTTATTAATCAATTAATGAATTTATACATGTGCCGCCACTTTACATTCAAACTTATATTAATAATTGTACAGTTTAAATAGAACATTTTTCAATGGGTAAGATGAAGCAGACGGTTTAACACAAAATGTTAAAAATTCTAGAGATGCTAAAGAAATGAAATATTGTAGTCGTACACTAATGTTCCCATGTAGGAGTGGAAATCTATAAAAGTTAAGTCATATGTTTGTCCCATGAACTCATCTTTTAAAGACAGATTTTATTTGTTCGTCTTGTTGCTTCCATTGGACATCAGTGGCGTAACTACCGCCGGTCCGGCCGGTGCAATTACCTGGGGTCTTCAGTGGCGAGGGACCCCCACCAAGTCTAATGTTAAGGCCAAACAAGTTTTACTCGCGATTTTTAATTACCTCCCCTTCAAAAAAATTTATAGGTGCTCTTTGGCGTCATTGAAAACAATGTTTAAAAAGCACGTTCCTTCATTTATTAATTTGGCATAACTAATGTTACGATAAAAAAGTTTTAACTGTTAGACAGAAACTTACTCAAACAGTGTTAATCATTTTCAACGGGCCCCCAAGGCATTACTATGAAACCAATTCTTATATTAATCTTTAGAAGTTGTATAAGTTTCTCTATAATACAGTTTATGTAATTTAAAATAAAAGCAACATTATTGATATTCAAATTTTTAATTTTTAACATTTTTTGTTAAATCGTCTGCTTCATCTTGCCCCCCCCCCACTGAAAAATGTTCTATTTAAACTACAATGTTTAATATAAGTTTGAATGTGTGGCACATGTAAAGTATAAATTCATTAATTGATTAATAAAACATCCTGAATTGTTAATGGTCAATTTGAAAAAGCTTCTCAAAACATTTTTAGGTGGGCCCAGAATATATCGTTACGCCACTGTTGGGCATACTGAATTTATTTGTAATAAAAAATTTCTTTTTATTATTAGTATTTGTGTCTCTTTTTGGGGGAGGAGCACGTGCCCCCTTGGATCCGCCACTGGTCGCAGCGGCACTGTAAATGTGCACTGGTTCGAGAGAAAAGGGTACCCCAGTATAAGGCACCCAAATGTGCCCCCCTGCCAAATGACATTGTCCCTTTATGTATACATATTTACTGATCGAATATAATTATTAATCATGTCTTTAACTTTCCTTGCGTTTGGTATTGTTTCCTGTACTAAAAAATGGTTATTTTCGGCTTTTTACATTTTTGTCGAAATTACTGAGGTGCAGGGTTGATTTTCTGGTCACCAACTCTTTACGTGTTATTCTAAATGCTGCCAAAATTTCAAGTCTCTACGTGTGGTGGGTCAACATGAAAATTTCCAAGACCGACCGAAAATGTATAGACAATACCCTAAAATATGTCTTGCTTTTTGCAATTTTCAAGTTGGCCCACCACACGTAGTAACTTGAAATTTTGGCAGCATTTAGAATAGAACGTAATGAGTTTGTGACCAGAAAATCAGTCCTGCACCTCAGTAATTTCGACAAGAAAGTTCATTTTTGACCTTTTTTGACATTATTTGGTGGATTTTTGGATTTTTATCGTGACCGTAAACTATAAAAACCACTTCAAAATTTTTTTTTGTTAGATACGAGTGTTTTATCATCTAAGTGACTTGTATGATCAGTTAATTTTGGTTTAAATTCAGGAAAAGAAATAAAAAACAGAAAATCACAATACTTTAGTATAGGAAGCAAAGGGCTCTAATGACCCTGCTGTTGATGAGCCCTAAAGCCCCACAAAAAAAGGGAACAATACTAAACACAAGGAAAGTTAAAAACGTGATTAATAATGATATTTGATCAGTAAATATGTATACACAAAGGGACAATGTCATTTGGCTGGGGGCACATTTGGGTGCCTTATCCTGGAGCACCCTTTGAAGTTCAATGTGCGCGCACACGAACAGTGGAAACCTGGCTGAGACGGGACTCACAGCGCTTCCCGGAACTCGTCGTCGACGGACGCCGCCCGCTACTTCGGGGTGCCCTGCGCATTGCTGAGGTCGTCAGATTTCATCGTCTCAGAAAACACGCAGTTTTCTTGTTGAGAAGTGAATTCCTCCGCCGAATGTAATCGCACAGGCGTAAAAAAGATTTGCATTCGGGAGTGGTCGTAGTGCATCAGAATTATGAAAGGACCCCAGTGTATTAAAGATAAGCTGCTTATTCACTGCAGAAATCATAAACAAATATTTTTAAATGTGTTCTTGCAAAAAAATCACTGATTAACTAAACAACTTTCTTAAAATTCTCGTGTTTTTCGGGAGGCCGGTCATTTATCTTTCATATCTCTCCCCCGTACTAACACCACGTCTAGTTGTCTTAATGAAATAAATGTTATATGCAGATTACATAAAACGACAAATTGGTGAGCGAAAAATTATTTACTATCTAATTAGTTAATTGGTTTTCCCCCCAATATTACTAAACAATCACAAAATTTATTCTGCTTCATGCTTCCCACCCACAACGAAAATTCGAAAATTTGTTTGTCGCATATTATAATAGTTTAAAAAATTCGTTACCTATTCGTTATTCAGATACAGTTTTAATACTAATTGATCAAAGTATGCTACATTGCCTGTTCAGGTCAAAAAGAAGCAAAATAGCATTTATTCTCCTTATTTCTGAAATGATGTTCTCAATTCATAAGAATAGATTCAATCACTCGAAAATGAACTTTTATATATTAAAACATAATTTGCAACTAGGTCTTCTTAATTTTGATTCCGAAATGACTAAATATTGTTCATTTGGGAAAAAATTAATTTTTTATAACCCCAAACAGAAAACTCAATACAGTATATTACGTAACAAGATGTCGCAAAACCGTCCTAGCAAATACGTAATATCACATTGTGGACATTTGAAACAAGTCACCCCTCAAGACACTCAGAAAGTGCTTGAAAATCTATCCCAAATGACTGCTAGCAAAAGAAACTTTCGACACGAAGCAACTTGCGGAATTATCCACTACACAAAGGATTTCACACATTCATAGGACACCTGACATTACAAAGCTTTGATGACCGATTCTTTCGGGCTACACTGGATTTATCGTTCACCCATAGCTTCTACTCATAAATCAATCATAACAAGTAGCTTTCGTTGGTTGGTGAGTGTTGATAGTGAAATTTCGTTGTATTAACAGGGTCTAAAATAATCGCGTACAGAAACAAACGCGATCAATATTGCTTTAAAAGATGGGGTAATTCTCTGTAATGGAAAAGTAAACAATTAACGAGTCAAGAATTCAATTGTACTTGTGGAATTCCTTCTTTCTCCTGTTCATCAGATTTTAATCGAAACTTTTCCCGTTGAATAAAGTTGTGTCACCTTTGCATACTCTTAAGTCATTATAAATATATTATTGAGTCCAGTATTTGAAAGTCGCTACGCAAAGCACCACGGACCATGAGTATGGTAGCAGGTGGTTGAGACAAAGTCACTTAAAACCACAAACGAATGCCTGATGTAACTGACGATCGTAAGGAATCAAGAAAACCTTCTTTAACACTATGGCCAATAATTTTAATGGATGATTACTCGAAAATATTACTATTGTAAATGAAGACCAGGTTTACGGTCCTCAGTAATCGGAAAAGAAATTAAGTAGAGCTCTAGCCTTATTTTATAAATCCCTCTAACTTATTTGACATGTTTCTCCTAAATACATTTCCTTTACAAAGAATCATACGTATACGTAAAAGAAAATTGATCGGAGTTGACAAACACTGAGTGAATTTTACTTATAAACGCTGCTAGCAACAACAAAGCAGAAAAATAAATTAAAACAATGGTTGTAACCTCTGGAAACAAGTAGGAAGGCAGAAGTAAATATAACCTGGGGGTGGCATTGAGGGTTTCCGGGCGTTGGCACGTTAAATCCTCCTCTGGCATTATATATTCATCCTGCGACGGCGGTAATGACGAACCGCAATCGATGGACGGAGTCACGAGAAAGCAGAGTGAATGAGATAGGTCGATGGAGAATTAAATGAACAATTACTTACGTATTACGGATGATCAGCCCTGTTTCACCCACAGAAGTTGGGATTTCACTGCAGGATCGTTCTCCACCGCTTTCCCCTAACTAATACAACCGACTGATGTCTTCGCCTGAACGCGAGTGACTTCGGTGTAGAGCTGTGTGCTTCGGTGCTTGATCGGCGAGCTGTGTGGCGGGGGAAGGGGGGGAGGGGGTTGGAAATGCCAGGCATTCGATCACTAGCACATGTCCTTATGGAACGTGGGATGGGGCACCCTATCCGTCCGTGAAAGATTCCTCGCGTATCTACGCAGATTCTGACAAGTGTGAGATAAATTTACCGCGAAATTTCTCTGACACATCGTTTCTGGGAATGTCGCGAGTGAAAGATGCCATTTGCGAATATTTGCATACGTCCAACCGTTGCATAATGTTTAATCCCTCCTGGAATTTAGCATGTAATACAAGGAATACTTATGAAAAGTGGTACATATTTTAAATACCGTACAATAGTTTTAAATATTTTAGGATATATTTCTTCAAAACTGGGATCAAGAGGGACTTTGATTGCGGTCGACGACGACCGTATCAATGTTAAAACCACTCATTTTGGTTTTTATAAATATTCACTTGTTTGAATAATTATTTAATATTTTATTTAGATATAAATCAGTTTATAACGTTTAGTTATTTTTTGGTCGTTTTTCATTCATGATTATTCACGTCTCAACAATACAACATAATATTAGCAGGAAGAAACAATAAAAACACAAATAAGCTTTGTAGACAGACGAAGCCACTACGGACAGTGAGCAGAGTAACAAGAAAGAGGCGCACGTTATCTTTCCTGTAAAGAAGCAGAAGATGGGTTTGCAGTTTTGCATGAAGAGAAAGAGAAATAAATAAAGAGGAAGACACAAAAAGCTGTTGTTAGCGTGCGCAGATAAATTGAAGTTCTTGATAAAATGGTTATTATTGAGAGTAAATTATTTAATTGTCGTTGGCTCATTCACATTATTTAAAGGAAACTTTTCACTAACTTATTGGCCTGAATATTGCTATAGAACTATATCTCCTAGTTTAAAAGTTATATTTCAATGATCAAGTGGTTTGGAGGGGAGTACCGAAGAGAATAGTAATATTATAAATATTGAAATTTTGATATTTAAAATGTTGCAAATTTTAATGAGAAGAGTAGGGAAGACTGGATACGGTTGAAACGAAACAAATATCTCACAAACCGTATGAGGTGGATGAGGGGTCCAAGGGGTGGACAACAATTCCGAACACGAACCTCGTGGTTTCGTCGCTCACCGCGCGTTGCAGTTGTTTATGGGAGACCCTATTGTATTTTGATAACCAAAAGTAAGTACTTTTGTTCGGAGATTTTTCCAATTATTATGGTTTCTATTCAAGTGAGAGTATTGAGAGTGTTTTTGTTTTAGAAATGAAGCTTGTAGAATACGACATCGTGACTAGTTTTAATGTGTCATTATTGTCAACATGACCATAAACTGTTTTTTACTTGAAGGAGCGGTTGGGGAAGGTTGAAACATTTTTTGTGGGTACGGTTGAAACAATATATTTATTTAGTTTTCTTGTTTTCTTTATGCCGAGAGTACGTGCAACAAAGACTTCGAGAGGGTACATTGACTTGTCGAGATATAAAGACGCTCTTAAGGAGGAAAAGCAGGATGTTCATTGCGAAAAGCGGCGGAGAAGCTTGAAGTAAAATACTGTTCGCCCCTAAGAGATATATGAAAGCGGGATGCATCTGACGAGGAAGAAAATCAAGACTTGGGATATAAAGCACACAACCGAGTTTTTAATGAAAGGAGCGAAAGCTTTGAAAAAGCTAGATTTTGTTTCATTTATGACTAATCAAAATCTAAGAAATGTTTTCTTTTAGCTTATTCTCAGATTGCATTCGTTCGGTTTGTTTAGTTTAAAATAAATACTGTTGATTTTTGTTGTTTTGTTTAATTACGTAAATTGTGTATCAATGTTAAGTAGTCAGATTGTCACAAGCGACTGATAATATACATTTTATGTTGCGAGCCCTAAAAACGTTAAAGGTTGATTCAAAATATCGCTAAGATTACTAATATTGTCAAACAGTGTCATAATTATTCTTAGAATTAGAATAAATAATAAATAAAACATGTTACAATGTTATATTTTTATTTATTTGCATGCTGGCCCCAATCACTGTTACAACCGCCCCTGGTGTGGGGACGGTTGAAACAAATCGAATTCTCTTTTTAATTTGATCTACTACTGAAAATAACACACCGGTTACTAAAATGGCACTGCCTACTAGTAGATATATGCATGCTCTTGTATTTAACATATCTTCATCATCGCTTGAATTTTAAATGGCAATACTATGGACGATATAAGCAAAATTGTTTCAACCGTACCCAGTCTACCCTAATTATTAACATATGCACGGTTTTTTTTAGATAAGGTAAAAATTTAAAATATCTCACTTTTTCCGACGTTTTGGGATATGGAAGGATTTTGATGGTTACAGTTAAAATTGTTATATCTATAAGTTACATTAAAAAATGATGTATCTTAGTGTAATTATGTTGAAGCAGTTTGGTTACGTAAATATGCACAATTATGTATTAAGTATGTAATACATGCAATTAAGTAAGTATGCACAATTATGTATTAAACATGTAATCCTGTTTATCTTCTTCCCTGAGGGAGGAAACATATTTTCCGAAATGTCGGTAAGTACATGTACTTTTCTAATATTTGACCATACCTCAGAAACATGTGCATTTGCATATTTTTATGTTCTACAACGTTGCAATGCTGAAGGAATTATTCGCAAATGAGCTATTTTTGGCGAATCCGCTCAACAGCTTGAACTTGTGGCCGAAGAAAAAAATGTAGTTCTGAGCCAGACGTTGGGAAGGGACAGGAAGTGAAAAAACAAGAAGTTGATAAGCAGATTATTGTTTATTGATTTTGTGAAATCTTTTCTAGGTTTTCTACTGTTTGACTAGAAATGTGATATGAATGGGAAGCTAGATAATGTTTTGTAAATCTTTCGTTTAAAAGAAGAAAATATATTTTCTGTGAATGAGCAATAGCTGTTTGCCGGAATAGGGAAATATCCCGGAAGTTTATTAAAAACATTTACATTCAGTCACACGCATGCAAAGTAATAAAACATGCAAGAAAATAGTGACGAATTGGAATCAATACAAGTCATGAAACCAGGTTCTCCCGACGAGTCTGACCGCATGTTCTCAGCAAATACTAAACGGATTTTATTCCAGTTTCCACAAATGGATTGTGTTTCAGAGACACGATTAAGTGAAAACTTCGTTAACATTGTATGGAGAAAAAAGGTCATAGCAAAAATGCAAACTCGGAATCAGGAAGAACGTTAATTCAGAACCTTGCGGGATTTCTCGAAGGTTGGGTCGAATAATCAGTTGCCTCCCGCGTCAATTACCATCACCTTTAAAGCCCCAGTACAAGTTGCTAACAAATAACCGTTAATATCACATTACTAATCAACAATTTATTTTTCCAGTCTAAGATATACTAATAAGAAAATATTACATTCACATTCTACGATGTCCCGTTGACGAGATAATTGACTCACATGTTCCAGAATTTTAACTCTTGATTTATACTTTTTATTTTTACTAGGTTATAAGAGATCAATATAGAATATTATTTATTATTTACTCTTTAGCATTAATTTTTATAATTCCCATCATTCTCTACCCAGGTTTTGCACTGGCCAAATGATCGCAATATCTTTTTTCTATAAGGTATCTTTGTTTTGTAAATATCCTTTTTCTTCTCGTTATTGCCACAAATGAAGTTTCATTACAAATATTATTTGAGGTCAGGGACTGGATCGTTAACACGCTTTTCAACTATGAAGGATATTATTTCTTTGATATTTTCTTTAACTATAGCTTGAGAGGCGTCTGTTGGGCACCCAAAGTCAAATGTTTGTTCATAAATGTTTTTTGAAAGAACATTTTTGGAGAAAAGTTGTAGTATTCTTCTATTGTACTATAATACGCATTTACCCGCGTTTTGGTATTTTTATTTCAAATAGTTTTTTCTTTATTGCTTGAAATATGGTTTACTGTCATTAAAAATCACGGGAATTCTTACAGACATCAATGTTATCTTTACTTTTAAAATGAAATTCAGTGATATCTCAAATTTGGTATACTATGACTAGTAGATTTTTTATTATAATAAATTTAATAATAATAAATTTATTGTCAAAAAACAGTACAAACTGCGTATGACCACGTGGAGGAAATAAACTAATTTACTCTCCGGAAGCAAGCAAGGGACCATCCCATCAATTCCGATCAAGGGCCCTAAGGCAGAGGCGGATTCAAAAAATTCAGCAAAAATTCCTAGATAAGATAAAAAGTTAGCTGCGAGTTATAATACTAATAGAATGTCAATATGTTTGTAATTTTAAGCAAAAAATTACATGTAAGTTATTATCGAACTATAGATTATTCTGAGTATAGTGCTTAAAAATTGAAATAACACTAAATTCACGATTTATTGTTACAATAGACCCGCCCCTAGACAAAGCCTAGAGAACCTGTATGATAAATCCGCCTCTACCGGAAGGAAAAACGGAGAAAAACCCGGGCCAGTATGGGGCTACAGAATTTATGTACACAACCGTGCCAATGTTGAGTACACATAAAACTAAATTAATATGAGCCATAAGACAACACAATCATGCAAGAAAATAGTTTTTGAAATTGTTATAAGTTGTTTAAAAAGTACTACAGCAATGGCGTGATAAAGCACAAGACGAATTTAACTTTTGTTAAAATCAATAAATTCTTTTACAGTGTAGAAGCACTGGTGCAGGAGGTAGTTTTTAACCGCGGATTTGAAGATATTCAATTTCATAATATCTTTTATATTCTTGGGCAGGGAATTATATAGAACGATTCCCGAATGGTATGGTCCCTTTTGGCAAAGAGTGGTTGACACTCTAGGGCGATGAATATTACTACTATTGCGTGTATAGTGTTCGTGAACGAGACTGTTTCGTATAAAGAAAGGGTGGCACTTCAGTAATTCGGTCTTAACAAACACGACTGTTTCATAAATATAAATGCAGGGAAGTGTTAAGATATTTAATTCCTTGAATAAAGGTTTACAAGAGTTTCGGGGGTGAGATTTACAAATTATCCGAACTATCCTCTTCTGAATTCTGAAAGTTTGAATACTCTGACCGGAATTACCCCAGAAGGTAATGCCGTAACGTAAATGGGAGTAAACGTTTGCAAAATATACGCAACGGGAAATACGTGGACTAACTGCGTTAACTAAGATTCGGAATGCGTAACACAATTTGCTTAATTGGGAATTAAGATTGTCAATGTGACAATTCCATTTGAGGTTGTCTTGAATATGGAGACCTAAGAATTTTGTATTTGTAACAGTTTTTAATTGTGTTCCGTTTAAAGAAAGAGAAACCTGGGGTAAAGATTTTGTGATACTATTGTGAAATGACATAGACACTGTTTTGTCAGTGTTTACAATGAGACGATTTGCATGGAACCTAGTCGAAAGGTTAGACAAAACTTTTTGAGCATTGGCGTGTTTACGTTTATTATTTACGCAGTAATCGCAGTTTTTTCATGGAACCAAGTCGAAAGGTTAGACAAAACTTTTTGAGCATTGGCGTGTTTACGTTTATTATTTACGCAGTAATCGCAGTTTGACAAGTCTACTAGAGTTTCAACTATAGTTTACTTCAAATTAATCACAGACAAGATGGACCTTACATTCAAGTGTAATGGAATTACTACCTGTTCAGTTCTTAATATGTAGGAATCCCAGCAGATTCAGAAAATACATACTTTCTTGGATAAGTTGAATGTACTAAATTTTTCTTTTCCTAATGTCATTACACCTTTTAGAAATTAGACCACAACAACTAACTTTTGTTTGACTGACGTTGACCTGACACGCTCACTCAGAGAGCTACGGTTTACGAAAGGGAAGTCAAGTGACGTTGATAGCTGGGGTACTGAAAAGATTTTCGTTGTATGTGTACGGAACGTGTATCCACTCTGAAAAACATATTATTTTATGATTAGAGCAAGAAATCAGCTCTTTTCAGACATCACATCTGTGCTATAGGGACAAATAGGTTTCGATCAGACTCTGAAACCGAAGGAAATAATGTTAGTGTTCAGAGCACGTACGACGGCATAATACGTAAAGATAGTGGTGACACCATAAAAAACTTATCAGCATCACAAAAAATAGATTTTCGGAAATAATAATGTTCAAAGGAAAGTAGGGCCTACTTCAGTTTTAAAAAATTAGGACAGCTAATATTACCAAAACGCCGCTTTCAAAGGTCATACTTCCTCCAAATAAAACCATAATTCAGACAAAAGAATGTTTTCCCACTTCTTATTCGATTGTGTGAAAAAAGATGTATTCACATCAGGAAGCAGAAAAATTTTACAAATTGAATAATAAAGAACCGACATGGAAAAAATGTGATGCATTTATTATAACAGCTGGACACTTGAAATACAGTAATATTAGCCGCATGGAATCCTAAATTTTATAAAATAGTAATTTAAATTAATTGTTAATGTATAAAAATATCGTAAAAACAAATTAAAATTGTAATGAAACACTAATTAACAATAATATTAGAATTATAATACCCAAAGGGGCTCAAATACATGGTGTGTTGCATTGGAGTCCGACGGACATTTCAAGCTAATTATGTTGTGAAAAAGGTCAAGTTTTCTAGGGTTAAATATACTAATTAACTTGGAATATTATTTGCAAAAGAAAGTGGTGAGTGACAGCTGAGAACCTTCCCCGAGTTCTGCCGGTCCCTCCGCCCCTAATGACCACTCAGTTCAGCCTCTCCGGGGATGAAAGACACCTATTGGATCCAAAAAATTGTTAAATATTACTTTTTTATTTAACGTTGTGCACTGGGTCGGCACAAGTTCTATTAATCTGGAACAACCTTTATAACACAATCAAATAAAACTAGTGCCAATATTTAGTACCATTTAATTACTCATTAATTACTAAGAAATAAATTTTCTGACGATGTCAAGTTAAAAAAAACGGGTTGTGTCAGCTATCATATTAGGCTGAAGCAATACATAATACGGTTATTAAAAATAATTCATCAAGCTGATAATTACATTTGAATTAATTACTTCTAAACGACGCAAAAATAATACCAAATTACTATCAATAACAATTATTTATACAATTTTTTTATACCAATGAAAAATAAAAATGTACCCACATGTCTAAATCTAACAAAAGAATATTTACACAAAATATAATAACATTTTAGTAATAAAATAAAGTTATTAAAAGTTATTTAATTAATTAATGAAAAATTGTACACACCAATTCTACATGCAAATAAAAAAAACTCAAAACTTCACAATGTTGTGAACAAAAATATAACAATACAATCATACATTACAAAAAAAAGGAAATTTAGAAATAATACAATCATTAATAAACATAATATGTATTGTTAAATTTTCGCAACATTTCAAATACATGATTTCAAGAAATTATTTTGTTAGAGTAATGAAATAGTAATTCCCTTTGTTCATTGAAGATCATTGATTCGAATATTGTTGTACTTCTTTATCACAAAAATTGTAATCACTTAAGGAGTGTTAACTAAAAAATCCTCACTTCATGTTGCTTATAAAACCATTACCTTGATAATAAACAATATACATTTATCTCATAATTTTATAAACTTATTCGATGGCTCTGTAGCCGAGACGTAAAAATCTTTGATATTTCAATGCGTTACAGACAATGTGTAACAGAGGATACGATTTTATTATTTTGTGTCAACAATATTTATTCACTGTGTTAACTCAAAAAACATCATATAAAATTGTGAATAATACAATTGTCTCCATTATTAACTTTTACAACTCGCCTGATAATTTTATAAACAATTTGTTCGATTTCACTGTAGCCGAGAAGTAAAGAAAATCTATGATATTTCAATACGTTACAGAAATAATGTGACAGTGGATACGATTTTATTATTTTGTGTGAACAATATAAAAGCTATATACTTTTATTTTGTTATATTTGAAAGTGATTGTGTTTGCATCATGAAATGAATTATATATTTGTTCATAGCTATCGGTTTACCAACCATAAAACTCACTTTTAGAAGTATTTCAGTTTGAATGACAAATATTACTTTATTCGTCTCTGGTCCGTGATATACGTATTTAAAAACGCTTGTAAAGTGACAGTAGAATTTGTCCAAGTTGGCAGAGTTATATTATAAGTAAATATCATTTTCTACCACGATCAAACGTTCTTGAGAACAGATGGTACAGATAGCTTGTTACTCAGTCAACAAGGAACCACAGCGAAGAGATTTTTGCAAGTCCTAACTCCTGAAGCTAATTATTTGTTGGTATCGAGGCGTACAGGAAAATAGAGGCAATTAATCAAATTAGAAAATTATTGCGTCAAACTTTTACATGAAATATATCAACGTTTGAAAACGAATTAAACGACAGTTGTTTGTAAAAGTGAAAATTGAAAGAAAGTAGTATAGATGAAAATGCAAAACATGTTTTCTTCGGCAGTTGCCAAAAAGGATGTCTATTAAGCTGGAGTATCCACTTTATAGCTCTAAGCCGTGACCTACATAATAATTTGTTGCTATTTTGTTAATAATTGGTTGTCCCAAAAAAATTGCTCGCTCATGCCGTTTTCAAGATACAGTGGATACTCCAGATTACGTCTAGGTGAGTTTTACGGTTGGTATACGGATTTCGACCGACGAAACTAAAGCAAAGCATTTGACCACCAATGAAAAATCCTTGAAAACGAACTATTGTAAGCTAAGTTGCGTATTGTTCGTCTTCATTATTTGTCGTAGACTATGCATGAAAACATAAAAAGATCAGGAAACTTTGTTCTTTTTTATTGTAAAATAAAATTTTGTTTTGTAGTCTAAGAGAATTCTGCTAGTTCCAGGAAACTCCAGTTTTAACCCGGTATTTGTATATTATCACAGACGGCATGTTTATTCATTAACCACAACATGAAACACTAAATTACGTTATAAGACTTCTGTAGTAATTCAGAATCTGCAATACAATGTTCTGTAGCAATTCAGAATCTGCAATTATTCAAGAAACTATCGCCATAATTTTTGCATTTTCAAATCTTTGGATTTACATTTATTTTCCAATGTCTTCAAGGATGCTGAACGTAAGGTAGAATGAAAAATACTGTTGTGGGTCTCTTCTGCTTCCTTCTGACCTGTACTAAATCTTAGTTTTTTTGCATTTCTTTTAATCTCTTTTCTAATACGGGTAATTTTTTTATTATTATGCAGTTGGAGCTATCGCGCTTCAGAGTTTACTGCAGCTAATATTGCTATATAACAAAACCGTTCAAACTTTTGAAACCGTGTATGGGGAGGGGGGCTTGGGATATTTTTCTTAATATCTTTATTAACAATGGGTTAACAACATTTTCGATTGTTGTACAAAATTGCACGAAATTTAAAGGCTCAGTTAGCTAGCACTATTTAATTTTCGAATCCGTGTTGGGAGAGTCATTTTCGTCATTATTTGTTCTAAACAATAGTTTAACAACATTTTCACTAGTTGTACAAAATTGTACAAAAATACGATAGACGTGTTCAATTTTTGAATTCTTGTTGGGGAGGACTGGCGAAATATTTCCCCAGCCTCTCCTTTTCGATTGTGAATAACTAATGACCGCGAATTGCACAAAATTCAAATTTGCTTGTAGAAAATTTTATAAAATCTGTACAAAATTTCTGAATAATTATTTTTTCGATTCGCGATAGGGGGGCTGGGGAAATAAACATTAAATTGGTCACACTTTTTCTCAACTTACTTTCGTTTGTGTGCAGCGCGCGCGATATCTATCCGATTTTCATCAAAAGTTCCGGCAAAACTTGTTCAAATAGTTTCTTATTTGTTGGATGAAGGTGAAATATTGCATACGAGCTAACATTAACACTGAACGAAAGCATTCCTGGGGGAAAATGTCCAATATTATTATGTGAATTTGAGGCGTAGAATGAAGTATTTTCCGGAAAAAATTCCCCTAAAGAAAGGGAATTATTAGAAAGCAACCGTATGGGTGGTGTTAAAGACGAATAAAGCATTATAATTAGTATTATATTATTAATAATTGGATGAAACACATTGTTTATTATGAGAAAATAATTTATTTTCGAACATGAATTAATTTTTGAATCTTTTAAACAGATGAAGTTTTGAAACTATTGGCACAACCTATATTAGTTTTGATTGTTTCAGAGGTCACTGAGAATTTTGTAGGGATAATAAACTGTTTGCAGTGGTTTGTTCTCAGTTTTAGTCTGTCATTTTAATCTGTCGGCCATTGCAATCTACCCCATGGTCATTCAGATCATCGGCAGAGCATGATGCTTACGAATGGAGTCAGCGATTTCCCAGTTTATATTACTTTCTGTATAAATATCTTTTGAATGATTGACTTTATCATTAACTGGCAGACACTATTTTGACATTAACTGGAAGATCTTGCTTAAAATAGTTCTTCGTATTGTCATAGCAGAGCACTTAGTAATTCCAACTACTTGATTGTGTACCTCTTTTGAAGGGTTATTAGTTTTTTGTTCTCCTGTGAATTTTAGCCAGTCAATGACGAAGTACTTTGGCGGAGTCAAAGGTTTACCATCACATCCAAAAAGGCATGTTTTGTGTATTGTATAAAATTTTGCATGGTTTCTTTTTTTTCCCATTCTTTAATATGAATGACTCTTATTTTTATAACCAGTTAAAATAATTTGGTCATAAATAGTTTTAGAGTTTACTTGCCGCTAAGAGCGCGCCAATCGGTGCTTCAATATCCCTATTCGTAAGCTATAATATTAAAGGTAAGAAACAAAATAAAATACACTTAGGGAACAGACGGAACCTCTTGGCATTCGCCGTCGTCGGCCCAGGAGAAACTTCAGAAATTCTTCATTCTTAAGCAATTTGTAATGATCGTTAGAAAGGGAAAAGAGATGGCAATATTGTAGGAATAATTTATATTGGAATTGGAACTATTTATTATTGTTATTACTAATATTATTATTGTTATTATAATCATCAGTTAAGTCAGGATTCATTGAGGTTTCTAGGTATTAGACATAACCTAGTCTTCTTGTATTTATATCTATGGATTGGCAATGATTAGGAAGAGTTTCGAAAAATTTTACTTTGAAACAATCATTAAATTTCTTATTATAATATTTTGTGTACATTTTTTTTTGGTTGGGGCTTTAGGGCTCGTCAACATCGAGGTCATTAGAGCACATTTTTCTGTACAGAAGCAACAGCTTTTCACATGAAGATCTATGGTTGCTCATCTTGTTTATGAAAATATTCTTTCTTCATCTTGTTTAGTGTATAGTAGTTTATAGTGTATAGTAGTTTATAGTGTATAGTAGTTTAGTCTTGTATAGTAGTTTATTCTTCTACGTACAATATTGGACAGAGTGTGCATGTTAAAAGATAAAAGCATTTTTTAGGTTGTTTTGATGGATAGACGGGTTTCGAGGATGTATTTGGGCAGTGGATTGGTGTGGATGAATAAATAAAGAATACAGGAATTACTGAGGAGTTTTTACACTGTTTTCTAGATGAGAGGGGTAGAGACGGTGTTGTTCATACTAGATACATTGGGTGACCTGCTTTTTTTCTTTACGAGATTTAGGTAAAATTTATAAATTTTTGCGTATCGGTCATCGCTTATCTTAGGTTAATTTTGAAGATACTTTGGAGTACTGCCTTATCTTATGTAAAACTGAGAAAATGATCATAGATATTTCTTCAGTCAATTTCTTTAAATCATATCTTTATTTTGTACTTGAGAGAAATACACAAAATATTACACATCTTTCAATTATATTAACATTTTATTTTTAATTGATAAAGTGGACAACGATGAATGCAATAAAGAGAACATTATGATCTCTTCCTGATTCATTTCATTTCTTCATGTAGAGTTAGAAAGCGCCCTGAAAATCAGTGGGGAAGCTAATCTGGTCCATCCACCACTTGAAGACTATGATAACCCCTATACCAAAAATAATGAAGAATGGCAGCACCCACAGGATCTTCTCGTCCTCCACACGAGCTGCTTCAACATCCAGTTTCTTCTCACTGAAAGAAAACGAAGACAGATTTTTAATGTTTCGTTAACTTTATACTCAGTAATATATAATGAATAAATGAACAGGAGATCCCGTTTATCTTGGTCTCCGGTTTCTCCGGACCAGTTGTAATATCAAAATATAGAACGAACACCTGAAATATTTCTCAAACAGAGTAAGGTATCGAGGGGCGATTTTCGCTCAGTTCACTTACACATGCAGCTAATCAGATCGCGTATTCTGTAGAATGTTTAGCTGCAGAGACATGTTCACATATATACTTAATAGGACCACGAAGTTTTTTCAGGCCTTCTTTAAAACCTTTCAAAAACAAGTTCACACATACGACATTTATTGAATTTGAGCGAGCAGCAGCAGGAAAACAGTCACGCAAATTTTCAAATTTTTTCTAATATAACGAATGGGAAGACCTTACCTCACTTCGGAGCGAGATCTCCCGGTGAATCAATAATGTGCTCATTTCTTTTGTCGGTTTCCTTATATGTTTAAATGTTGTTTACTCTGTTACGAAGCCGTAGTTCGCTCGAATTGAATAAATGTTGTATATTTGTGTTTTCGTGGGCTCTTATGGAATACGTGGTAAATGCTACATGCAACAATGGTCTACAGAACATCGTTGTATTGTTTATTGTCCTTATAATAAAGATTATTCAAATTTTCGATTATCCGGGACTGCTGGCTCCGGTTAACTCCAAAAAAATTTTCATAATTTATTTTTTCTGTTGTCAGTTATATCTTAATTTATATACAAAAGATAAAAGTCCCGATACTATAAGAATCCCTCCGATAATACCATTGGATAAAAACTGAGGTTGAAGTCGTACTTCAAACAGGATATCGGAAATAACGATTTCATTTATAGAATAATTAGTAGTGTGTTTAAACACGCAAAATATGAGTCATCACACTATAATTTCCTAATGAGAGTGCCGTTGAAACATATATGCCCTGATGTAAACAAATACAATACTTATATTACACAGGAAATCGTTCTGGTGAAAATATACATGTTTGAACTACTGTTTGATATGCTATGATTAACGAATGGAACTTTTATTTCCGTAAAGATACAAATTTATTCTGTGAAAAGAAGTATTACGCAGCTTAAATTCTCAGACGCTGTGAATGATAGAGTTGTATTTCACCGAAAGGAATGTTACATCCGGAACAAACATTAAAAGGAAATGAAAGAACAAGTTTTCAGCGATAATGGATTATATAGTAAAATTACTCGTTCACTGACTCATACATTCAGTTGCTCTTAATCAAAAGCTAACTCTCAGAATTCTTGAAAAATAAATATCGAGTCCTTTTAGGAGAACGTTGTATACGAAAAGGGCACACGAAAACAACACCTGAGAGATACTCCAATTGATTATTGATCTCGACAATATCTCAGCCAAGCAGTTTACTAGACGTGGTCTCCACCTGAACCAATCTGGTAAACACACTCTTGCTAGGCTTATTCCAACAAGGATCCTGGTTACACACAATTCTCCACCCGAAACCACCTCCATTCCTGCTCCTGCAAACCAACCATCATCTCCTTTCAATCCATCACTCACACCCAATCCTCCTCCAACTCCCATTCCTACTTGCTCACCAATTACTTTGCATGTTCCACTCACACCCATTCCTCTCACTTCTCCTACTTACCCTGATTCTCCATCTCTAATCCCTCACCCCATCACACCTTCCTATGCCTCTGCAGTGTCCTGCCAATCCACATCACCCAAACCCCGACTCAGTACACCCACTTCTCGCATCACTTCCTATAACCTACGCCGTGCCCCCAAACCAACAAACCCATGAACCTATAACATTCCCTAACTTCTGCACCTGACTTGACAAGCAACAAAACACTGTCTATTCTACACCAAAACATACGATCATTAAAAAGCAAAATAAATTTGCTAGAGGTACAGTTAGGTACAACATTAAGGCATATATCAGTACTATGTTTCACTGAACATTGGCTATCAGACACTCAAATTAACATCACATCACTACCAGGGTACTATCTAGCAGGATTTTATTGTCGTAAAATAGATAAACATGACAAAAATAATCATCACGCATATGGAGGTTCTTGTATTTACCTAAAACTTAACATAGAATCCAGGCAAAACACAGATTTTAACTACTTGTTTAAGGACTCAGACTTTGAGTCCTCGCTTTAGATATATTTATTTTAAATATTTAGAGCACCTGATGGAAATCTTAAAACCTTCAGAAAAAAACCCAGAAACAGTTCTTAACAAACTGACAAAACACAAGAACCATTCTATTATTATTTGCGGAGATCTGAACATTGACTTTTTACAAGCAAACAACATCATTGAACATGAACGAGAAAAGTTCATCCACCTAATGAAATCATTTAATTTGGAAACCATAATAAACGAACCCACAAGAATAACAAATAGCACTCAAACAATAATTGACCAAATGCTAATTGTTAGGAGCAAACACATTTATCTTGCCTCTACATATGATACGGGACTATGTGACCATAACGCACAGATCCTGTCACTTAAAACTGATACTAACTCCCAAAAAACCCCATAGTAACTAACTGAAGAATATTTAACTCCACAAATTTAAATACACTTCTAAATAATGAAACGTGGACTCAGGTTTATGAAACCTCTAATGCAGATAGCAAGTACAACAAATTCTTCAACCAGTTATTACATTATTTTGACATATCCCAGCCATATAATCAGCAAACACAAAAACCACAAAGTAAAAAACATTGACTGACTAAAGGAATCAAAACATCATGTGAACTGAAGAGAAAAGTCCATATGTTAACTAAAAAACCATCATGACCCATTCAACTCAAAACATATTACAAACAATACACAGTAGTGCTTAAGAAAGTAATAATTAAAGCCAAACAGATGACGAATGACAAATACATAGAGAAATCTACCAACAAAATGAAAGCTATGTGGAATATTGTTAAGCAAACTACTATGCAAGGCACCAATAAACAACAACACATAGAATTGATACAAGACAATAACAAAATAGTTATATAATCATGTTTGTCCGGGACAAACCGCGTCTTAATAGATGTAACTACCGACGTTTCTGCAGAGCACGACAGCGACTTAAGTCTGTACGACTCTGACATTACCCTGAAGAAGGCCACAGCACGATGGCCGAAACGTTAGTAGTTACATCTACTAAGACGCGGTTTGTCCCGGACAAACAAGATTATATTGACTCCGGCCGCGGAAGCCTACGTTTATAACAAAATAGTTGACCCCATTGAAATTGCTAATACACTCAACCAGCATTTCACAGGTATAGCCAACCAACTTCAAAATAAGCAAAACACAACCACACTACGAGCGCTACCAAATGCTATTCATGTAACATCAACAATGTATATCAGGGAAACGAATGAGGAAGAAGTCCTTCAGATAATTAGTAAAATGAAAAACAAAACATCCTCCGGAATTGATGATATACTAGACACAGTCATTTAAAAAATAGCAATGTACATAATCAAACCACTTACTCGCTTGTATAAAAATCCTTAACCCAAGGTATCTTCCCACAAATTTTTAAAATTGCTATCATAAAACCTCTTCACAAAAAAGAGACAAACATAATGTAACAAACTATAGGCCAATATCACTTCTCACAGGTTTCTCTAAAATACTAGAAAAAACTATTTAATAACAGATTAAAATTTTTTTTAACATGTAACAAAATTATTACAAACTCCCAACATGGATTTAGAGAAAAAAAGATCTACTGAAACTGCTCTATTTGCTTTTCTCAATGAAATTATGATTGCACTAGAGCAGAAAGAAATCCCTGTTGGATTATTCTTAGATCTCACAAAAGCTTTTGATATTATTAATCATGAAATTCTCCTCAGTAAACTAGAAAATTATGGAATTCGGGGAATAGGATACAACTGGCTAAAGTCATACTTATCTGAAAGACACCAAATAGTACAAGTGTCCTACCAACATGAAAATCAAATAAAACTTCATCGGTGTCAGCCCATGCACGTCACTTATGGAATTCCTCAGGGCTCCACCCTGGGACCCATACTATTTCTTCTATATATTAATGACATCCCATCCATCATCAAAAACCACAAAATTGTACTTTTTGCTGATGACACAAACATCTTATTCTGTGCCAAAACTGCTGAAAACTTACTTTACACTACCAAATCCAATATCGCCACCCTAATCCAATGGTTCCAACAAAATAAACTCATAATAAACACTGACAAAACTTGCATAGTTTCCTTCCATAATCCTCATTCATCTAAACAGTACACTCATAACATCGAATTTAATGGTAACCACCTTATCTTTAAACAAACAACACAGTTCCGGGGACTTACTATACAAGATAATGAAATGGAATTGTCACCTAGACACACTGAATATGAAACTCAGCACAATAAACTATGCCATCAGAGTTCTAACAGCAAATTGCACAACAGATACCCTTCGAACAGTATACTATGCAAATGTCCATTCCATTCTAAAATATGATATAATATTTTGGGGACAAGTACCAGAAGCAAAACAAACTTTTAGTTTACAGAAGAGAATAATACCAACGAATGCCAACACTAATAAACTTTATTCGTGTAAAATTTTATTTGAAAAGTTGAAAATACTTCCACTGCATGCATGTACATTTTTGAAACTTTGAACTTTGTAAAAAAAGGATCTACTAGACAAAGGACCACTCTATAGATTTAATTCCACTGTTCATGTTCACAACACTAGACAAGCCAGAAATATCCATCTACCACAGATAACATCCACTCTTAGCCAAAAAAGCACTCAAAATGCAGGTATACAGCTATATAATTCCTTACCACTAAAACTTAAAAACATCAATACACTGAACTCATTCAAAACAAAGTTCAAACAATTCTTAAGAAACTGTACTACAGTGCACAAGAATTCCTCAATGACAATAACTAATGTATGACATACAATCTGTTACAGATAATCATTAGAACAAAGGTGCAGAAGGTGACCCATGATGCTGGAAAAGATCTAACAACATTAAATTACACTGTTTTAGCATAAATAACAGACCTTGACATAAATTAATAAAATAAAAGTAAAATAATATAATTCCTACCATAGATACCTAATAACCCTAGCCTAAATAAATATTAATATTATGTAATAGTAGAAAATAATTGTATTTTATGTTAATTTCTACTTAGCCACTAAATGGTTTAAATGAATATGGTTAAATGTATCAAAATTATTATAATGTTGTTATTCTTATATGTAAATATTATTGTTATTGTTGTTAGTACTATGACTCGCCATACATCATTATTATGATCTATGTGGCTTACTAGAATCTACTTCTTCCTAAACTCACCTTTCAGTTGGAATCTTGATCATTGAAAGATCTGAATCAGATTCACTTGAGTTGGCTTCCACTTGGATAAAGAGGTTTGTTTCTTGAACCCCTCCTCCGTTGGCCATGGCGGCCGATTGTTCATTGATTTGATTTTCTAGTTCCATGTGGAATGAGTCAAGCGCTGAAGATTCCAGAGAGTTTTGGGAGACTTGAAAAGCCTCGGGAAAAAAATCAGTGAGACCTCGGACGCTCCTTACAATGTCAAATCCATTATTGCAGGGTGCCATTGCTAATCCTTCAGTGTGTCGGGTTGTCCGGCGATTGCTGTAAATGACCGAAATACTTGATTGTAAGAGATATCTAGTATTTAGAAAAATGTGCATATCTTCGGGTTTCTTGTTATTTCCGGTGACATGAATTATTTTATGGAAACGTTATGGACAGGTTTAGATTCTTCTATGAGTATATGACTCCATATGAAATAAGCTCTTATTATCCTCCTATAACAACATTACGTTTGAGTTACGGGTATAGCCGCGTGAAGCTCGTGCGGTGACTCACAAGTTTCAATGTGTGTGACAACAGAACGTCTATGCATCTATTTATTATTGAACCTGTTGGAGGATTATTTTCATGAGACGTAATCTTTAAGAAATACCCTAGTTCAGTATAAATTTGTGAAAAATTGTTCAAATATATTCTAATTAAAAATCTGAATGAAAGAATAAATTCTTGTTCAGAGTCCCAGTCTTGTGAGAACCCAGATAAAACGAATCGGCCTACGGTATGACAAAATTATATTTACGCATAAGACACTCTTTAAATGTTTCCGTCTGAACATTGCAATCAGAAATATTACCCAGTTTGCTACTAGCTACATGACTTGTAAAGGGATCATCAGTTGCACTATGTAACGTTGTAACAGTTTTTAGAAAAATTGTAATATGATTATTTCTTAAACTTTGACCGCATATTGGGAAGTAATATAATCTCTAAAGCTTACATACTATATTAAATTTTACGTCTCCGACATTCTATAAGAAATTTGAATCCCTACTTTTATTACGATACTGGCTCAAATTCAATTACTTCATTCTCAGAAAATATGTGACTTCGTTCGGAAATATCAAAACCTGAGCCCGTGATTTGCAATCTTGTTTATTGAGGAAAACCTGACTTCAACATTTCGCAATTTTCAGCGTCCCTTTATAAACATTAGTATACTATCTTGATACGTACTTCCATTTTATTTAGATCGGATAAACAGAAGAAATAACCCACAAAATGTTGTCTCAAATGACAAGTTTTGAATACCGATGATCATTTCACGAGTATCCTAAGACATTTCCATAATTCCGACCATCCTCTAGAACTCCTGTCCCGCAACCTGCATATGATAGATATGGGGATTAAATCTTATTATTGGAGGTGCTTCAAGCAATATGTCTCCCTAACTCATTGTACCGTTTGGAATTCAAAGTCTGCATCAGTTGTTATCAAGATGATTCACGACGGAATGTTCTCAATGCGATTTGAGAAGTATCAAATACCGCTTAGAGAAATGTTTACGAATGTGCAGCCTTCGTAAACATTTCTCTAAGCGTTATTTGAAACTTCTGAAATCGCAATGAGCAGCCATCGTATTCGAATTGAATTATACAAGTAATTGACGAATGTGAGTTGGACAAGTTGTTTGGGCAAAATGGGTGAGGGAAGATCTTTTGTCAATTCACCCACGGAGCTCGAGAGATGTGTTTTCTACAAAAAACAACAACAACAGAGGATCGTGTTGTTCCCATATTTTCTCAATCAGCGTCACAAAGCATAATTCCATATTGGTACTGAAAATAGTTTTTTCATGACAACGCAGCACTACCGTCATTGGATCTCTCATCGTCTCAAGTTCTACAGACCCCGCCCTCTACACACATCGCTCATGCTCTGGGGTTCATACGATTTAGTAAGATTTTCCGTCACCTGGACTGCTTCGTCATTTGCAACGAATTTGTCTTTGCACTTGAGAACATTCTTTTCAAACCAGAAACAACTATACTAAATTTTAAACACAGTGGAAATTGTTTCTAGCACAAGATCCATTGCGGCATTGTTCATCCATATTTTAGCTCTGTATTCCGTAAATTGAACGAGAAAATTACAAAAAAGCACTGGAAAATATCCATTATATACTAATTAAATATACTTTAAATCATTTAACAAATAAAGGGAACAAAATTTCGCGATGAAATCAAAGCGCAATGCACATTTAATCACAATTGTGAGAAAATAAAAATAATTTGAGGATCGAGCACGAAAAATATTTTCACTACTCATTCTCTTGCTGAATGAAGAATACTCAAGAATCTCACACACATTGGATATAATAAAAAAACAGGAATTAGTGGAATTGGGAATCGGATAGCTTATTCACATGTGAACAGTGGTATGACTGACCGACAGTAGTCTGCAATTCAACACTTCACTAGTAGCTAAAGCAGAAAAATCACTTATTTCCTGACGATATTATTTTAATAATATACAACGAACACTTTCCTACTCTAACATCGCACATTCGCAACGAAGAAGACAATTTACCTGAAGCTGAAGAGAAGTGAACGCGTTGACGCTGCGTAGAAGCCTGAACGCAGCGAGTCCGTTCCGCAGCGCAGGCGACTCGCAATGTGGGAGAAGTGCGCCAGTTAGAACTGCTTATATAGCCTCCCGATGTTCGAGGTGTCACGTGTTTTGCAGAAGAATGTTCACGCATTACCCCCCTCCCTGCTATTGATGAATAACTCTCAAAACTACGACTGTGACAAAGAAGCGATACCATTGGCGTTCTTTCGTAAGCTTATTCTGTTCTTACAAATTATCGCGGAATATTATGAATCATTTTCCGTTTATACTTACCGATAACTATGATGTCGGCAACATTAAAAATGGAGTGGCAGGAGTCTTTACTTGTATGTCATTATTCCTCAATTATATTTTATATCAGTATAAAAGAGATATAAGGATTTCTTTTCTGTTTTCGTTTTTCAAATTGAAACAAGGCAGGAATTACTTCAATGGTTTATTAAAATATGTTCCAGAAAATTTCTTCGAAATTTTGTGGTTGTAAGTTAGCTTATGTTGATTCAGAGGAAATTTAAAAAGGATACTAAATAACTTTTTTCGATAATGTTATCCCTCTATCAATGAATGAATAACTTGGAGTACGTCCAAATTCTACATTTTGACATTAAGGGTTGCAGAAAATTTGGCACATTCTTCATGAATATATGGGAAAGGAGAGTATTAAATGTACAACTCGACTGGGAATTTTTGGTACCATCCCAATATTGTATGTTAAACGACGGAGAAACACCTTAACCAACTTGGGAGTTTTAGATTGCAGTTTTACCTGAGGCTTTTTAGACATGGGCCCTACATAGAGACGACCCCATCATTGGCAAAAGGGGGTGCGCCTCCGGGGGTGCGCCCACTTGACAGAGGAAAATAGTTTTTCCTACATTCACTTCTGAACCTGGCAAAAACTCCAGTGAAATTTCTCATCTATATTTTTTATTTGTTATTTATTTTCTTAAAGACTTGTCTATTCTTTACATTTTCTTATTACTTTTTCATTTGAATTGAGATTGAGACTTTATTTATAGATTTAAAAAATAGTGGATCGTGGGAAATTTTAAGAAGAATGTAGTAGATGAACTATTGGTAGATTATGTTTACACCGAAGCAAAAATCAAAATTTTCTGGTTTCTATAGAAATTTATTGTGTATAAAGTAGGGTATTAAAATTGTAACGTAATAAATGGAATTTTCATTAATACGTACATAGGTGAATTAGTACGCATGTATATGGAGGGATAAGAAGACCGAGATGGTTTTTGAGGGGAGCTCGGAAAATTGATTTGCAAGGTGATCCCTCAAAAAATGTGGCACCCATGATTTACTACTAAATATATAATGTACATTAATAAAGTTTACAACGAATCGATGACAATCGATTGATTGTGCGTTTATATTTTGCCAGCCAATATGGTTTTAATGAAAACTGTTCAATAATTTGAATCATAACATCAATGCTATTGCAGATTGAGGCCTTGGTAACAATATAATTCAAATGAGAAGCAAACATTCAAAGTTTCATATATTATGCAATGTACGGTGCAAAGGTCCTGATGTTCCGACGCATACGGCTCCATGCGAAATTAATCTGAATTGTTACCTTCCCAATGACATGACGTTTGAGCTATGAGTATAGCAGGGCGTTGCCGGCGCGGAGATTCACATTGTTTTTGTGTAGGTGGCTACTGAATCTATTTGCTTGGAGACGTATGTTTGTGAAGTAAATACGTATATTCAGTTTCCTTACACGGAATAATTCTTATAACCTGAATCACTATACAATTTTTTGTTTGCAGACTTTGTGTGAGGGAAATAATAAAAAACTGGTGATTAATGGTGTATCAAATCTTTTATTGTAAGTTTTATTGAATTTTCGACCAGAACACACCGATTCCCACAAATATGAAAATTGTTTTGAAAATAGATAAAAGTTATATTTTGAGTTGAAAAAAAGTGAGATGCAAGTTTTGAGATATATAAGTTCAAAAAATTGAAATTTAGTTGGGAAATTTTTAATTTCCAGCCATATGAAGAATCCGAATAAAAATTTATCAGCATATTTGGTTTCTCGCAAAATTGTATGGAGTGATGGAGAAATGTTTTTCCAAAGTTTATTCACGTAACGTGTAGGAACAATAACTCATCAGCTGAAAGGCATCTTGTATTAAGAACCTTTTTAAAAATATGTACAAAATTTGAAGATGAGATGAGAATGGGATTATATTGAAAAAATATTTATAGCAACGCATGTTAAATTGACTGATTTGAAGCTGTTCATGTCAAGTTTATATTGTTCATGTCACGAACAAGTCATGACGTTATATACTCGTTACCATAAGCTTGAATGTACAATAGAGTTCAGCGTCAATTTCGCTCTGATAATGGTCTAAGCCACTCTCCCGGAAAATCAGTCTCTTCATTTGGAGAGAAACTGCTTACAGAATAGCGCTGCGAGTTCTGGGTGTTGAAGCAGAGTTTAGTGGGGATAGGGATTTTGTGCGTCAGTTGATTGAACTAAGTTACGGATAAATTATCGAAAAATCTGACCAAAATTAGTCAATGTTCTTGAACTGGATTTTGAAATACAATTAAATTCCAGTTTAATGCATTTCATTCCCCTTTTCGTTCTTTAACACCCTTATTTTTCTTATATTTGGTCTGGATGCTTTCTATTACTCATTTAATTTAGTTAGTATTTAACTTTAAGTCTGAGGTGTATGCTTTTCTCTATTATTATACTTTTATTTGGTTTTTTACTTTTTAAGTGGGTACATCTTAATGTTTCAATGTCGATTTTCAAGCTCTATCAAACTTTTTTATCTTCAAATATCTGTATTATACTTGAGTTTTGACACAACCAAGAATGTTTAACAGTATCGTTATCGTTGCATTAGCCACAATATTCTTGACAATTGGAATTTATTAGTCATAAATGTCTGTGGCATTCTCCAGATAAGTAACAACTATCTTAAAAGAAATTTGAATTCTGCTCAATCTTATCCTTGCTATGCTCTTACTGATATCGTCAATTTAAAAATGAGTAATATCTGTGTAAAGGTTAAGCGTTTTATTCATTTTTCGACTTTCTATTCTTCTCATGTTTCAAAATTTTTCTCTGTAATCTGCGTAAAAATATCCAATTGGGATAACCTACACATTTTAAAATGACTTTCATGGACATATGATCAATACAAACTAAGACATTTTTAAACCTCAAACTGAGTTGGCTTTAAGCATTGAATAACTTTTCTGCGCACACGATATCTATGGGGACTGTTCCGATTTCTTATGTAGCACAAAAGAGCAGCCGTATGCACTAAAAGTCATTAATAGGTGGGAAAAAGGCGATGGGGATGTGTTTTTCTTAAACTCGTGTACTTAACTTCCTCTTGCTTTGAAGGACAACTGGTCATAATCTCGTCAATCTTGGAATAAAACCGTAGATTTGTGCAAAAGACAATTCACAACGAGATACTCCTCTATATACATGTAGATTATAAAAATTGATATGATTTTTTTACCAAATCATTTACAATAAGATCAATTGATTTTAAAAAAATACGTATATGACAACATCAGCAATTGACGTGATTGAAGATTTATATGCAAATAGATATTTACCTCCTGTTTTACGGACTGATTATTTGAGCTCGCTTATGTATCGTTGAAAAACCTCATTTCAACGGGTCTCAAAAAAAATTATCTGTATTAAATTTTATTATGTGTCAGTTTATCTTCTTATTATTTCTTATTTTGGAGAAATAGTGGATGTTGGAAAAGAATTATGGTCATTTTTGGATTTAGGAGGTATATTGACATAAGAGTCATCCACGAAAGTCGCAGGGCGTCGTGTAGATCAGTGATACGAGGGCAAGTCAATATACAAGTCGCAAACGTGTTTCCCTTACACCGTTTTAAGTTACGAGCGCATTTTTTGCCAGCAGAAGGCAGCATATGTGTGCTTGTCGTATAGGCTACGTGACATCTCGTAGGGACACGGTCAGTCAGAGGCAACCAGTGAACGATGGTGGCTGTGTTGAATGAGTGTTCACAAGAAGAACAGCGAGCAGTTGTGAATTTCTTTGGGGTCAAAGGACTGTCCTCAGAAGATGTGCATCGTGAAATGCATCCCTTGTATGGTGACAAGTGTTTCTCACGGAAAACTATGTTCAATTGGATCTTGCAGAAGTGTCCACAGCAGTCACAGTGCAGCGTATGGAACAAATCATTCGTAATGACTGGACTGTGACGATCGATGACGTAGTGCATGCTGTGTGCTGTTCACTTGGAACCGCATGGAACATCGCGCATGAGCAGTTGCACTTTCGTAGAGTTTGTGCACTTTCGTGGATGGGTGCGCCGCCAGCTGTCTAAGGCACACAAAAGAACAGAATGGATCTGTACTTGCAGCATCTCACTCGGAAATACAGTATTTCATAGCACGAATTGTAATGGGGGACGAGTCTTGGGTGTACCACTTTCAACCAGAATCCAAACGATCTTCCATGGAAAGGAAACATTCCACCTCCCCAACAAAAAGAGAAGTTCTAGACGATTCCATCAGCCCGCAAGGTTATGTTTGCTGTATTTCGGGATATGCAAGGGGTCACACTCTAGAAATTCCAGTCTCACGGTGAGACTGTGAATGACGTATCGTACTGCACCACTCTGCTGGAACTCCGACAGACCATTCGCCGCAAGTGACATGGACCCCTGACAAAGGGGTTGATTCTTCTGAATGACAGTGCCCGCCCTCACACATCAAGACTAGCGCAAGAGCTGTTACGCATATTTCGTTGGGAATGCTTGGAACATCCACCATACAGTCCCGACTTAGCCATCAGTGATTTTCATCTGTTTGTACCCCTAAAATATCAGTTAGGTGGCCGTCATTTAGAAACCGATGATGCCGCAATTCAAGACGTTACTGTTGGCTGCGAGAGCAACCAAAATACTTCCTTGCCACTTGCTTTCAAGGACTTGTAAGGAGATGGGATAAGGTCTGAATGTACAGGGTAAAAAACTGGGAAAGTGAAATAATTACCAGGATGTTACTTTATTATTGCCTCTACACAGTTTTGCGACTTATTTATTTGACTTACCTACGTAGAAATTGAAACTTATTAAGTATTAAACTGCATATTGTAATTTGTCATCGTGTGACTCAGATTGAAACAAAGATAACTATGACGTTCAATTCATCTTAACGTATTACGTATGGATTACTTTCTTGTGATAGCATAATTCGTATTATTTCGGAGCCAAGAGCTATATTAGGATAAGATTCCTAATATCCTAGCATAACCGTCGTTTCGTTGTCCGCAATGCGCATCTGTACTGTAGGTTGCATTTTATAACTTATCAGGGGTAGAGGATAAAGTTTTCGATGTGCGTTAGATAGCGCCTAGAAAACATATTTTTAAGATTAGACGTCAATGCGACCATTATATTTCTACTTATATTCAAATTTAATATTTGTAAAAAAATATAATATTTTTATTTTGATTAGAATGCAGTCCCTTTGATGCGTTTTGATATGTTAATAAGCGCTAAGAAAACAGCTCTGGAAAGATTAGAGGTCAAGAGGTAGCTTACATTTGTAATTAAAATCAATTTTAGGGCAGTTGGAAAATGACGGATTTTTGACAAAATATCACAATTTGTAAATTCGTTAAAATATCGTTAAAAGGAAACTATAAATTTCGATCTTGAAGCCCTCTTCAATATGTGTTAGATAGCACAAAGTTTTGTGAAAGATTAGAGATCAAGGTGATCCTTTTGCACTAAAACTCAAATTCCAATTAACTCGAAAATGCCGGAATTTTGACAAATTTTCGCAATGGGGATCGTTGAAATTTTGGTAAAAAATGTGAAAAATATAGTTTGATTCCGAAGTTCACTCATCGACATGTGTTAGATAAGCTCTTAGGAATCATCTCTGTTGAAGATTAGAGTTTAATACGACCCTTATTCTTTATTTTTATTAACGTTCAACTTTTGTAAAAACTGAAAAAAAAAATTAATTTCGATTCGTAAATCCTCTCTTCAATATGTGGTAGATAGCGCTTAGAGAACATCTCCATTGAAAAATACAATCCTTTCTTTTTATTTTTATTCTCATTCAATTTAAAAAATGAGAAAATATTTAAATATCTATACGGAAGCTCCCCGTTCGATATGTGTTAGAATATTTAGAGTGGAATGTTTATTTGGTTTGTCTCAGACCACCTTGTCTGATTTTCCGCCAAACCATGTATACATGATTACTCGTACAAAAATTACAAGTCGAATTTACAGTAATAATTAAAATTCCAATAATAAGATCCATTAGCAAAAAAATTGAAATAGTATAAAAATTAGAAAAAATATTTAAAGTACAATATTAACCAAAATATTTATTAGTAACTCAAAGTTATTTCAACAGTTATTGATATAATTAATCAAGAAATTATAATAGAAGTTGAAAATTACTGTTATGTATATTTACAGTGCAGTTATAATATTTGATATATGCCCTTTGGCTTAATTTTACACAACATTATTGACATGAAGAGTGAGGGGAAGCTGGGAAAGACCCTGATAATGGTAGGGCTGAAGATCTCCGACAAATATGATACAGGTAATGGATATATCGTTGAATCCTACATTTTACTAAATATTTTTATATTTTCTCTTATTTACTAAATGTTATTTAAAATGTGATATAATATAATGAAAATGTGTGGTATTGACCAATTTCATTCATAAATTAATATAATATTTTTTATTTTAATATTTTATTCCAAAAAATAAGAATTTATTATTGTTTTAAACTGTTTGAGAAATGTGCAGCCCCAATACCATCTGGAAGTTTGATCCATTCCCTCCAGTTAATGCGTTCGTTAGCGCACAGAAAACAACTCTGTGAAAGATTAGAGGTCAATGCGACCCACACGATTTTACTTACAATAAAACTCAACTGTTTGAAAATGCAGAATTTTTCACAATTTCCGAGTTTTGCAATTTTTCTTTACCGTCGTTTGATGTGTTGTTTCCCAGCCTTCAAAATTCACTTTAAACCGTTAAGAGACAATAATTTATTCTTCTTGAAAACTTGTAATTTTAGGGGATTTTTTTGAGGCTGCAAAGTTTACAAAGAAAATAATCTCATTAATTTAATTTCTTTATTAATCTAAATTAATCTATTTCATTTTTTAATTTAATTTACTTCAAAAACTCTCTCAGATTTTCATATTTTGGAATAAACAAACAATTTCAGCATGTACTCATTAAAAATACCTGAACATTACGTTCCTACTTACTCTTAAATAAATACGTCTAAATAATTTATCGTTAAGAAAGTCTGTTACAAACAGATCATGACGACGATGACAATAAACTGATATACTCTCGGGAAGAGAGCAAGGGATCATCCCATTGCGATTAAAAGACCGAAAGGAAGTGGCAGAATTCTTATTTCCTTGTTGCAAGGTGAAATCCTAACTCACACACGTTAAAATAAGAACAAAATACCTAGCTGTTTGTTATAATATAAACAGAATATTAACACATTATTTGATTAAAAATGTATGAAATAAATATATACCACAATCAATCAATAAATTTCACAGCTTACCTACTAAAATCACTCGGAATTTGACAACCACAGCATTGACGCTCGAGCCTATGTAATAATTCCTGGATGTATATCTATACTTCCATCTCTACCTGAGGGAAAAATAGAACAAGTAAATGGGATAGGATGGATTCAAGGTTTATTTCTTGATATAACAAAAAATATTCTTCACGAGTTATGTGTTGACACATTATATTTTCACACCTTAAAAATATTACACATTTGATACAAATTGAAGTATTTCATAACAGTACTATATCTCTTACTGGTAGGAAATTTATTAACATAAAAATAACAATTATGAATAAAAAGGAACAGAAAGTCATGCATGAGAAAAGATTGAAATATAACCAGTATTAAGAGTACCATATCATTTTTTTTGTGGGGCTTTAGGGCTCGTCAACATCGAGGTCATTAGAGCCCATAGTACCGTATCAATGATATGATGAAGCATATGAATAATTATATCTTAACTCTATAATTATATAACAATTACTTCACACTAACTAAAAAATAACATTAAAAATATATTAATTGGGAAATTGAAACTTGTTAACTTCTTTTATAAAAGTCAGTCAATTCTTTACCATTATGGGTGCATCAGAAAGCGTTTTACTGCAGATTTAAAGAGATTCCATTCAATATTAATTTTGTGGCAAGAGAATTATACATAGCTAGCAGAACTAACCGACGTTTGTCCTGGAATTTGAAAAGAAAATTAAAGCAATAATTCCTGTACATTGAAAATTTTAAAAACAATTCACATGTAAAAAACAAAAATAAATCAATTATTTTTTTGCTTCGTTAAATGAACGTACAAAAAAATACATCAACATTGAAAGAACAATTGGTTGTGAGAATTTATATATATTTTTACCCTACAGTGGGAATTAAAACACTCGTCAACAGGTCTGGGTTGTTTTAGCTTATTTCTCCCGGCGTTGCCCAGGGTTCTTATATAATTTTTTTTAAAAATTCATATGTTAGTTTCCAAATCTAAACTTTTGTAGAATTAAATTTTCACTTTTGTTGATTTTATAAAATTAAATGCCACGAAGAAAATCTACAAAAAAAAAATGCGCACAGTTTTCGGTATTGTATGCTACTATGTAAGCAATTACGAATTAAGAGTATTTTAAAATCCAGGCAGAAGAAACTTACACGTTACACAGAAATAAACAAAGCTCATAGTTAAGACCTCTGAATTCTTTGGTTTTCATTTCACTGTTAGGCTATGCATTCGAAAGCAATGTTCTTAAAGACCTTTAATATTATTTTGTTTCTACAATTCGGTCTCGTAGATTATAATTATACGTTCAGAGTTACATAACGCAATCGTACTCTGTCTGACACGTTAGTAAGTTTCTCAGTCAACATTCATGCATGTAGAGATTCGCATCTACTGATTAACACCTAATTTTAATTGTTTTTTTTGTTCTTGTTAGTATTAACGACACTTCGGATTTTAATTGCAATAATCATTAGGATCACTTTTTCCGATTTCCATGCAACAGACATTCCAAACAACTCACTTTTTATTAGCATCCTAGACTTCCACCTTGGGTGGATCGACCAGCGCGGCACTAACGATTGCTGTTCTCTACACTCGGAAACAGTCATCCGCCATTACAGAGTACGACCTGAGCACAACAGCATCCATCTGACTGTGCTGTGACCAAGTTCCATGTTTCGTGGAGGTAGAGTTTATCTTTTAATTTCCTTAAAACAATGTGAACAGAAAAACAGAATGCGCTGTAATTGATTATTCATCTCGGGCTCACCTTAATCAACTTCTCGGTGTCGGATTCTGTGGAACATACATAGAGAGGTGTTTACAGTTCATAAGAAAGAACTTATGCATGCTTACTGTTAATGTAAGGGTTTTAAGCGAGGGTGTACTAAATACTTTATAGTTGTATTCGCAATATATGACACATTGATTGAAACGTTTTTTATTGAGGTTTTAGTTTACCTGCGTGGAACAAGACTGAATGTGGTGGAGGACTCTTGATTAAGGTTTGGTTCAATTTCTTTCTTAATGTTGAGATGAGTCTCGAGTGATATTTAATGTCGCAGCAGTTATGACGTAAGCCCATTGAAATTAAGAGATTAATAAACTTCTGTTTCTTTTCTCAGATAGGTGATTATTGTACAGAGTGCCTCGCTGATGCAACATATTGGGATGAATGTCTATCCATAAGGTTGAAAAAGAGTTTGTGACAACATTTTCTCTTCCAAGAAGCAAAGATTTGATGTCTAAGTGGCTTCGGAAAATACCTGAAGATTTTAGTGGATTGAAGAAGCGTAAAACATTTTTCTGAAGAGGACATTATTAGAACTGACAAGTGTTTTTTAAAAGGAGAGTTGAAACAAAATGAGAGGTGAATACCTAATGAAAGATGGTGTAATGAGGGAAAGACTTAGAGAAAGCCCGATCCAGATCGTGAAAGATGTCCAGAAAAGATGTTCGATTTAGTATAACCTGATGAATGTTTTGTAAAGCCTGATATTAAATGTGGGGGGTACATGCTTTGTGATCTTTTGTGATGATTTTTCTAAGTACTCTGAAGTTTGTATCCTGAAGGATAAGAATGAAACTTTTCAATATTTTGCGAAAAAAAAATCAAAAATTTTAAGATCTTAATCGAAAAATATATGTAAGGAAAGAATTTTCCAAAAAATTTCGAAAAGAATTTTTCGAAAAAAATTGAAATTTTTTATGGTCATAATCTTTAAAAATATAAACTTAAGTACACAATAAAATTTCAAAATTTTTCCGAAAAAATGTTGAATATTTTTATATTCCCAATCCAAATATATATATATATAAAAGTAACCAAATATTTTTCGAAAATTTTTTCCGAAAAAGAATTTTAAATGTTTTTATTATCCAATCGAAAAATTTATATACCAAGATACAAATAAAATGTTCAAAAGATTTTCGAAAAATGTATTCTGAAAATTTTTTTATGGTCTCAATCAAAAAATATATACCGATGTANCAAAATTCTTTATGGTCTCATTCGAAAAATGTATATACTTGAGCATTCAAGATATTTTGAAAAATTTTCGAATATTTTTTTGGAAAAATTTAAAAAATTTAAGGTCTTCATCGAAATATATACACCTAAGTACACATGAAAGTTTCAAAAAAATTTCGAAGAATTTTTTCAAAAATAATTTCAAAACTGTTTAGGGTCCGAATCATAAATATATACACCTAAGTGCCCAAAAAATTTCTTTATGTCCCAGAAAACGTTTGAAAATTTCTTTATGTCCTAGTCGAAAAATATATATAAATAAATACCCATAAAACTTTCCGAAAAAATGTTGAAAATTTTTATTATCTAATCGAAAATTATATATACCAATTACCCCCAAAAATTTCAAAATTTTTTCAAATAAATATCAAAAAAAATTTAATGGTCTCAATCGAAAATATATACCTAAGTACCAAAAACTTTATAAGAAATTTGTCGAAAAATATTTATAAATATTTTTTTAAAACTTTTTATTACCCAATTAAAAAAAATAAATATAGGTACCAAAATATTTTCAAATTTATTTCGAAAAAATTTCCAACATTGTTTATGGTTTAATTCAAGATTTATACTTAAGTAAAAAAATTTCAATAAATATTCCACGCAAAATTTCAAAAATTTTTTTATGGCATCAATTCAAAAACATTTATACCTAAATACCCAGAAAGTGTTCAAAAAATTATTTAAAATTTTTTTTCAAACATTTTTCAAAATTTTTGATTGTACTAATGGAAAAATATATACACCTATGTACCGGAAAATCCAAAAACATTTGTCGAAAAATTATTTCCGAAAAAAAAATCAAAATGATTTAAAGTTCCATTAGAATAATTTATAAACCTATAAACTCAAAAATATTCAAAAATTTTTCCACAATTTTTTCCAAATAAATTTTAAATTTTTTTATGGATCCATCAAAAAATATATACATATAAGTATCCAAAATATTTTCAAAAGTATTTCGAAAAATAAAAAAATATAATTTTTTTTATTGTTCTAATCGAAAAAAAATACATACCTAAGTACTCAAAAAGGTTTCAATAAAATTTCGAAAAAAAATTTCTGAAAATTTTTGAATATCTTTATGGTCCCAAACGAAAAATATATATTAATAAGTACTCAAAAAAAATGTGAAAAAATTTTAAAACTTTTTTTAGTCCTAATCAAAAAATATATATAACTAAGTACCCAAAAATAGTCCAAAAATTTTTTGATTACATTTTCCGAAGAAAATATCTAAATTTTTATGGTCTCAATCGAAAAATATATATTCAAAAACCCATTAAATGTTCAAAACGTTTTCGAAAAATTCAGTGTGAAAATTTTTTAAAAATTATTTATTGTCCCAATCGATAAATATATATACCTAGTTACCCAAGAATATATTAAAAATATTCGAAGAATTTTTTTCAAAAAAATTTCAAAATATTTTATTGTCCGAATCGAAAAATTTATATCCTTAAGTATACAAAAATTTTTCCCAAAAAACTTTTAAAAATTTTCTTTGTTTCTAATCGAAAATATTTGTACTCAAATACCCCTCAAAAAATTCAAAATTTTTCAAAAAAATTTTCGCAAATAAATTCCAAAATTTTCATGGTCTCAATCGATAAATATATACACCCGAAGGAAGTTCAAATATGTTTCGAAAAATTTTAACAAAAAAGTTTTTAATGTCTCAATCCAAAAACATATACCTAAATACCCACATATTTTTCAAACATTATTTGAAAAAGATGTCCGAAAAAAGTCTCAAAAAACTTTTGGTATTAACCGAATTATATATACCTAAATAAACAAAAGTTTAACAAAGTTTTCAAAAACATTTTCCTGACAAAATTTTGAAATTTTTATGGTGATATTCGAAAAATATATAACTCCAAGTACCCCCCAAAATATATATACCTGAGTACTCAAAAAGGTTTCAATAAAATTCCGAAAAATCTTCTGAAAATTTTTGAATTTCTTTATGGCCCCAAACAAAAGATCTATATACCTAAGTACTCAAAAAAATTAACGAAAAATTTTGAAATTTTTTATAGTCCCAATCGAAAAATATATATACTTAAGTCCCCAAATATATTTCGAAATTTTTTTATGGTCTCAATCGAAAAATATAGATACCTAATTACCCATAAAAAGTTCAAAACATTTTCGAAAAATTTATTCTGAAGAAATTTAGAAAAATTTTATGGTTTCAATCGATGAATATATATACCTAAGAATATATTAAAATTTTTTTGAAGTATTTTTTTCAAAATATTTTGTGCTCCGAATCGAAAAATATATATACATAATTATCCAAAAAATTTCAAAAAATTTTCCCAAATATTTTTAAAATTTTTCTTTGGTTTTAATCGAAAAATATATATACCTAAATACCCAAAATAATTTCTATAAAATTTCGAAAAAAAATTTCCGAAACAATTTGAATTTTTTTGTCTCAATCGAAAAAGATATATACCTAAGTACCCAAAAAATTTCCAAAAAAATATTCAAAGTTTTTATGGTCCCAATGGAAAATATATACCTAAGTAACAAAAATATATTTAAAAAATTTGTTCCGAAAAAAAATTCAAAATTCTTTATGGTCACAATCGAAAAATATATATACTTCACTACCCAAAAAAATTTCAAAATTATTTCAAAAATCTTCCGAATACATTTTTCGAAAAAAAATTATCAGAAATTTTAAGGTTCTAATAGAAAAATATATGTACCTAAGTAAGGAAAGAATTTTCAAAAATAATTCGAAAAGAATTTTTCGAAAAAAATTTGAAATTTTTTATGGTCATAATCTATAAAAATATAAACTTAAGTACTCAAAAAATTTCAAACTTTTTCGGAAAAAATTTTGAATTTTTTTATATTCCTAATCCAAATATATGTACCTAATTAACCAAATATAATTCGAAAATTTTTCGAAAATTTTTTTCCGAAAAAAATTTCAAATATTTCTATTATCCCAATCGAAAAATTTATATACCGAGCTACCCATAAAATTTTCAAACGATTTTCGAAAAATTTATTCTGAAAAAACATTTCAAAATTTTTTATGGTCTCAATCAAAAAATATTTTGCCTAAGTGAAAAAATTTTCAAAAATTTTTCTGAATAAATTTTCAAAATATTTATGGTCTCATTCGAAAAATGTATATACTTCAGCATCAAAAAATTTTGGAAAAATGTCGAATATTTTTTCGGAAAAAATTAAAAATTTTAAGGTCTTAAACGAAATATATACCTAAGTACACATTAAATTTTCGAAAAAATTTTGCAAAAACAATTTCAAAACTGTTTAGGGTCCGAATCAAGAAATTTTTGAATTTTTTTTGTATACTTAAGTAAATAAATTTTTCGATTCGGACCATAAAATATTTGGAAATATTTTTTGAAAAAAATTCTTCGAATATTTTTAATATATTCTTGGGTACTTAGTTATATATATTTTTCGATTAGAACTATAAAAACGTTTGAAAATTTTTCAATTTTTTTGAGTACTTATCAATATATATTTTTCGTTTGGGACCATAAAGATATTCAAAAATTTTCGGAAATTTTTTTTCGAAATTTTATTAAAACCTTTTTGATTACTTAGGTATATTTTTTTATTAGAACAATAAAAAATTTATATTTTTTATTTTTCGAAATACTTTTGAAAATATTTTGGATACTTATATGTATATATTTTTTGATGGATCCATAAAAAAATTTAAAATTTATTTGGAAAAAATTGTGGAAAATTTTTTGAATTTTTTTGGGTTTATGGGTTTATAACTTATTCTAATAAAACTTTAAATCATTTTGATAATTTTTTCGGAAAATTTTTTGGACAAATGTTTTTGAATTTTCCTGTACATAGTTATATATATTTTCTTGGGTACTTAAGTTTATATTTTTATAGATTATGACCAAATTTTTTTCGAAAAATTCTTTTTGAAATTTTTTTGAAAATTCTTTCCTTACTTAGTTACATATATTTTTCAATTATGACCTTAAAATTTTTAATAATTTTGTTCGAAAAAAATTTTAAAATTTCTTGTAAAGTAGGAAAATATATTTTTCAATTTGGACCGTAAAAAAATTTTGAAGATTTTTACGTTACTTAGGTATATAGATATATTTGGGGACTTAAATATATATATTTTTCGATTAGGACTATAATAAATTTCAAAATTTTTCGTTAATTTTTTTGAGTACTTAGGTATATAGATTTTTCGTTTGGGGCCATAGAGAAATTCAAAAATTTTCAGATTTTTTTCGGAATTTTATTGAAACCTTTTTGAGTACTCAGGTATATATATTTTTTGATTCGGACCATGAAAGAATTTAAACTTTTTCGAATTAAGAGTTTTTGAAAAGTGTATGGGTACGTAGGGGTATATATTTTTGGATTATGGCTGTAAAAAACAAAACTTTTTCGGAAATTTTGTTTCGAAATTTTATTGAAAATATTTTGGGTATTAAGGTACATTTAAATCATTCGATTAGGACGATAAAATTTTTGAAATTTCTTTTATAAAATGTTTTTTGAAATATTTGTATATTTTTTGGGTACTTAGGTATATATATATTTCGATTGAGACCATATAAAATTATGAAATTTGTTTCGGAAAAAATTCTTGGAAATATTTTTGAATTTTTTTGGATACTTAAGTATTGAGACGAAACAATTTCAAAACTTTTACGGAAAACTTTTTTCGAAATTTCATTGAAATATTTTTGGGTACTTAGGTACACATATTTTTCGATTGGGACAAAAAAATTACAAAATTTGTTTTCGAAAATTTATTATATATTTTTTTGTATATATATTTTTGTAGTTTGGTATTGTGGCAGAACGAAATTTGATTTCAAAAAAAATATATTACTTAAATTTTGGGCGCCTCGGCTATCTCATCTCAGGGTTCCACAATGATTACTGGGTTCCATTTTTTACGAAGGAAAGGACCATGCAATGGTTCCACTTAAGGAAAACGCTAACAAATAAATCCATTTAATTCAAATACGGTTTTTAATCACTATAACACCCCTCAAATTGTTTACCCCCAAAAGATACAAACACAAATGGTAATCAATCATTCATATTAACACTAACGCCGAAGTGACGTCATTCCCACCAAAAGGAGACACTAAATTACACTGGCTTTAACCATATTATTTTCTAGTTGACAATTTACTCTACCTTTCTCATATCAATAACAATTCACTGAATTTATCTACCATCCGATCTGATCAACAATTAAACATACTTTTCTTTCTAACAAAGGTTATACACTGAATTTAATCCTAAACGTATTTTATTAACAATTTAATTTATCTTTCAATCAACAATAACAATTCACTAAATTTACATAGCATAACTCTATTGGAAAATGAGTTCAGTCTTGGCACTGATTTTAATTGCCATAATTGCTATACCTAAGTAACAAAAATATTACAAAACATTGTTCCAAAAAAATTCAAAATTCTTTATGGTCTCAATCGAAAAATATATATACTTAACTACCCAAAAACTTTCAAAATATTTACAAATAAGTTTCGAAAATCTTTTTCGAGAAAAATTAACAAAAATTTTAAGGTCTTAATTGAAAAATTTATATACGTAAGTACGCAAAAATTATCAAAATTTTTCCAAAAAAAATATAATTTTTTATGGTCTAAATCTAAGAATCCAAAAAATTATAAAAACCGTATAATTTGGACCACCAACAAAATTTTTTGTGGTCCCAATCAAAAAATATAGAAACCTACGTACCGAAGTAATTTTCAAAATTTTATTTGACCTTAATTAAATATTATATATAATATATATATAAACACCTAGTAGATAAGAAATTTTCCAAAAAAAAGTTGAAAATTATTTATGATACCAATCGAAAAATATATATACCTAAGTACCCAAACAAATTTCTTGCATTTTTTGGAAAATTTTACCCGAAATTTTTAAAAAAATATTTTCTAGCCATTATCTAAACATATATAATTAAGTACCCAAAAATTTAAAACACCTTATGAAAAAAGATTTTTTTCAATTTTTTTGAGGTCCCAGTCCAAAAATATATACACCGAAGAACCGAAAAACAATTCTAAATTTCTTATGGCCTTAATACTAAATATATATTTATCTCAGTGCTCAAGAAAAAATGTTGAATTTTTTTATGATCCTAATCAAAAAATATATATACCTAAGTACCCAAAAGAATTTCAAAAATTATTCGAAAAAATGTTTGCAAATATATTTCAAAATTTATATGGTCTCAATCAAAAAATGTATGTACCTAAGTACCCAAAAATTAAAAAAACAATTTCGAAGAAAACCTTTTTAGATTTTGTAATGGTCCCAAATGAAAAATATATATCCCTTAATACCAAAGAAATTTCCAAAACGTTTTCGAAAAAATTATCCTTAGTACCAAAAATATTTATTCCTGAGTACCCGGAAATTGTTTAAAAAAATATTGAAAAATTTAATTTTTTTGAAAATAAACTCCAAATTTTTGATACTATTAATGGAAAAATAGTACCGGTAAATTCAAAAAAATTTGTCGAAAAAATATTTCCAAAAAAATTATTAATATGGTTTTTAGTCTCATGAGAATAATTCATAAACCTAAGAACACAAAAAATTGTCAAAAATATTTGGAAAATTTTTTCTAAATATGTTTTGAAAATTTGTTATGGCCCTAATCGAAAAATATATTTCCAAGTACCCAAGAAAAATTTCGAAAATTTTTCCCGAAAGAATTCTTCTTATTTTTATGGCACTATTCGTAAAATATATGAACCTATGGACTCAATAAATTTTTAATTGCTTTTCGAAACATTAAAAGAAAATTTTATAAAATACTTTTATTATTCCAATCGAAAAATATATATACCTAAGTACCCAAGAAATTTTCAAAAATTTTAAGGTGACAATTGAAAAATATATGTACATAACTACGGAAAGAAATTTCAATAAAACTTTGAAAAAAATTTCCGAAAAAATTAAATTTTTTATGCTCATAATCGAAAAATATATAAACCTATGTACGCAAAAAAAATTCAAAAATTTTCCGAAAAAATGTTGCTAACTTTTTATGGTACCAATCGAAAAATATATATACCCAAGTAGCAAAGAAAATTTGAATAAAACTTGGGAAAAAAATTCCGAAAAAGGTTAATTATTTTGTCCCTATCACAAAATATATATACCTGGGTGCCCAAAAAAATTTACGAAATTAAAAAAAATATTTGTCATTATGTATAAATATACAACCATAAGTACCCCAAAAAATTTCAAAAACTTTCCGACAAATGATGAAATTAGTTATGGTCTCAATCGAAATATATATATACCTAAGTACCCAAAACTATTCCAAATTTTTTTCCAAAATTCTTTCCAAAAAATTTCAAAGTTTTTATGGTCTTTATTAAAAATATATCTCCTTTAGTACCAAAAAAATTTCTAAAATTTTTCGAAAATATTATGAATATTTTAATTTTTTATGGTCTCAATCGAAAATATATATTTTAGTACCCAAAAAATTTTCAAAATATTTTCGAATTTTTTTTTCAAACTTTAAAAAAAATCTTGAATGGTTCTAATCGAATAATATATATACCTACGTTTCCAAAAAATTCAAAAAATGTTCGGAAAATTATTCCCGAAAAACATGAAAATTTCCTAAAGTTTGAATCAAAAAATATATATTTCTAAGTAAACCTAAAAGCTGTCTCTTAT
>NNCF01127400.1:430-21877 GCA_002313205.1 Laupala kohalensis
CGCGTTGTTGCCGATGCCGTATTCAGTCTCTCCAGCTGACGAAGTGATACCAGTGGTGGGATGATACCTTAATTTCTGGTCGGAAACATGCTTTGACAAAAATGGATCAATATTAGTGCCGCGATCCGCTAAATTTGTTGCGCTATTTGAAAGAATTCTCTGGAGCAACTCTCTATACTTGTAATACAACGAATGGGATGGGTCTTTTGTTAGTAATAGATACAGCTTCCTCTTTCGCCAAGTTTTGAGTTGTAACTTTGTCAGGTACAAAGTAAATGCGAAGGCGCCAATTTTACGTCTCCGCTTCCACCCAAATCGAGCGATGAAATATTTAAAGAGATAGGTAATCTACATAATGAGTTAAATATAAATTCAATGAAATTATTAAACTGAAGTTAGACCTACAGATTAGATGTATTATCGGGATATCCGTCTACCCCCTAACCGGGGTCCGTTTCACGAAAGTACGAGTGTCGATGGCAACAAGGTGTTACGACAATAACATGCGCTTAGTTTCAATCGTTTCCCAAAGATTTCGCTTAATTGTCAGTAACAAGTATTTGCGTACGGTCTAATCTTCCTAGTTCGAATCTTCTTTACATAATGGCAAATTTGGTATTTTTAAAAGTTTTATTAGTATACATTATGAGAGATATAGCACAGAAAGTGTGGGCTTTATGTAGTGTTAAAAATATTTCACGCTCATCGTGACTTTCCAAACTATATAATAACACATAACAAAGAATTAAATTAAAATGTATAATAAAATAAATATGGATCTTTTCTCATACTAAGTTTTGTAATAGGTCTCTCATTTCCTTCCTGTTTTCTAACGTAATTCTAAAGCATTCGTTAGATTCGTACACGGACACAAATGTGAAGTGAACTTTTTCCCTGAAAGTTTTCCTAAGTCGTTGAACACGAATGAAGAGCTCAGATTCCGAGGAGGAGTTTGACCGTCGCATTTTCATGAAGTAACCCTTGTAGAATAATTAAGCTACGTTTATCGCTAGTTAACAAGCTTATTTTACAAGTTTGTCAGCTTCGATTGTAGCTTAAGCCATTGAACAATGCTAGTGGATTAGTGGAACAATACTAGTGAACGGACGGACGTTCCTGTATTTTGCAAGTGCGGAAGACTGCGCGCACAGGCACGGAAATTTCGGAACCCACTTGGGTGAAGACACCATTCATTCCCCAAGGTGTAGAGGATTAGGATCCGCGTGTTGTCCTGCTTCCCATTCTATTCCGATCACTCAATACAACACGACCGAAGTGGAGAATGCCAGGTCCTTGCAAATGCCCGCTGTCATAAACTGCTAATGAGCCTCCTGGAATGTTTTACAGCCCTCCAAAAGATCTTGCTCTCGGAACATTTAGCAAACGGAGGCAAGTGCGTGCCGTCTCAGTCGGTTCATACCAATGCAAAGCAACGGAAATAACTTCGGGGTAATCCGGGACGGCGGTGCCGAGCGTAGCTTAAACTATCCAATTTTCTCATCTTCTCGACTCGTGCGACGCAAGAAGCTGGTTTCGTGTGAGCTCAGGAGGGTGTAGTGCGATCAACACCGAGCGACCTTGGGTGCAGTCGGCTTCTACAAGCAACTCAAGTCATCCCTCCCCTTCTACAAGGTTCTTGTGCTGTGCGCGGAGGGTCGAAGAGTGAAGTGGGCGGAGGGCGAGGGCAAGAAGGGTTTGGCCCTCGTGTTCATGTTCGCTGCCTGTGCACCCTTGTACATCCGGAAAAGCACCTTCCCTTCCTTTTCCTTCCCCTACTCTCCCACTTCCCCTCCCCGGCCTTCTGTCTCCGGATGCAAAATCAGCTCGACGGTCGGTCGGACGGACGGATGGAGAGGTTCGCTGGTCCCCCGGCCGCAGCGGCAATAAATACTCCTAAATCATGTTTCTTTGCTTCGAGAAAATTTAACTCACGAAGAAAATCAAGAACGGAAACTAACTGTGTTAATTAGTTAATTGTATATTACTCGCACAAAAATTACTTTGTTGTCCTCAACATGGTCTTAGGCAGTTTGTAACAGCTCTCTTGACAATTATTTCTTTATTTTGGTTTGATTTGGTGTAGCTCTTGTGCACAGTGCAGCCAACAATTTACTTCGTCATTGTCCATGATATTTGTGCCTCGCGTTATGTTGGCAGGACATTCGAATTTCTGAAAACTTAAATCTGTCAACAATATCGACCATTAATTCAATTCACTTTTGTTCTTGTGCAGCTATTCCGCTCTTTCTGCATCGAGCGTGTGGAACGATTATTACATTTTGTCTTAGTTTGTTGTGTTATGAAATTGTATTTCTTTACAGAAAATAGTCGCTTTTGTGACTACTATTAATATTTATTTGATTACAAGTTGAATTCTAAAGTTGGCAATTCGTGTTAGGTGCACATAATGCGTAATTTTCGGCAAAGTTACATGACTGGGATTATAGCAGCGTGAAAGTGCTTTTATTTCACTTCTGCGCGTTTCACAATGAATACCCGCCATATAAATTTCATTATCGTGTAATAGATTCTGCTGAAAGAGAAGAGAAAATGCGTTGAAATACGTATTTCCTCGATGACACTTGGGTTACATCAGCGCCCTCCAAATGATCTCAGCTCTCGGACCATTTTCTATTGACTTTCGATCGATCGGTCTGCAGGGGATGGGGATGGGCATGGAATGGGTTTGGCAAAATGTTGTGCGTCGAATAAAACTAATGTGTTTTATTTATTTATTTGTAACGCAATATTTTTATATCAACGAATTTTTGTTAATTGAAGCTGGAAAAATTAATAAGAATATTTTTTTTATGTTTTAAAGTATAATATTTAGTATTATAATAAAATGATTTCTTATTGTAATGTAAGACGGGATAACTCCGAAAACTATTTTCTATTTTCTCTCACCGTACATGCTATGTCAAATAGTAATTCAAACAGCATGAATTATGACACTACGTTGTGCCGCCCAACGTTCGATAAAAAAAATGCATTATAACTCTGGGGCCGTAAGAAAAGGTTTTGTTAGAAAGGTTGCTAGTTGGACGGTTTACATAATGCAAACTCATTATGTTCCGAGAAATANACGGTTTACATAATGCAAACTCATTATGTTCCGAGAAATATCCCGCTTGTTTCGGCGATACGCAATAAATGAGGAGTTACTCCCCTTGGATGAGGTTTCCTGCCATCGCTTTCTGGGCAAATGCTTTTTATTTATTTATTTTCTCGACCATCCCTCGTGCTCCATTGTTTTCGGAGTTATGAAAGTGCTCCACAGCCACTGGTGAATATATATCATTGGACTTTCAGGGGATGTTTGAATATTTTCTGGTCACTATTCAGTTTTATTGTGTCCAAACATGCAACAAAAGCATTCGAAAATTGAATCCTCCTTTCCATAATTTATTAATAATGTGGGGGTTGGACAATGTTGTTAGCAATGTCGCCGAATATTAAGAGTTAAATTTATAGCTAAATTTGCAGGCCAGTCAATAGCGTCTCGGAGTGCGATGGTAATAAAATAAATTGTGAAGGAGTTGACTTCATGATATTTTGTCCGCTTGGTAGCCAACGTGAAATACATCACTGCATAAGTTCGCCGGACAAAATATTGGTCACTCCCAGGTGACTAGCTATTACCATGTAACACCACCTCTCGTCTACGTAACGCTAAGAACAAAAATTTTCCTTTTTATTACAATTTTTGTTTTTTAGTAAAAAAATTGGAATATAAACATAACTTAAAAAGTTTGCTTTCGCAGCCAGCGAAAGCATTCTTTGGAGTTTTGTTATTTTTAACATATGAGCAAAAGTTCAATTTTTGAGAAGATTCTTTATCCATAGATTTCAAATTTACCATTAGATTTCAAACATTAAGTTATATAACACTAAAAAGTCTAAAAGTTAGAGCAAGATAATTTTACTTACTATTTTTGAAACAAAAATTGAAAAATTATATTTACAAATATGATTTTAATAAGATGACATACATACGTACAAAAAAAATGAAACTATTTTTGTATCAATATTCCCTCTGGCCTGAACATTCTGTGCTCTTGATAGGGGGTGACCAATATTTTGTCCGGTCAGCTTATTTAGAGACCGGTCTCTTTATGTAGAAATCGTCCTGTACAGTATTTGTTCGGTCTCTAATTGTAAGTTATAAAGAAAATGTGCTAATTGTTCCCTTTGTGTTTCCAAGTTACTATCAATGAGGTCTTCCGGGTTTGATAGTGTCCTTGCTATAACTTCCTGTTGACAATGGATTTAGACTTATAAATTGTGAACTGTTGTCGACGTTTTCTGTTGTTTGAGGACCTGTATCCTATCGTAAAGTCTAGTTCCTCTCTGAAAAGTTACCAAATTCGGGAGAACTGCCAACCTACTCAATTGATCCCCCCTATGTTGTATTCTACTTAACTTAGTGATGTTTTCATCTTACACGTTGTATTCACTACCACCAAACTTGACGAAATAACTCTAGGAGAGTCTGTTCTTATTTTATCCTTTGTAGTGTAACACAAAATTAACATTCCTTTTTATAAAATAATTTGAATAATTTATCCAAGAAATCTTCATTTATTGATCTACTTGCAACGAATTCATTTCACGGTAGTCTCGTTGTTGTTACCATTGCGTTGGTACACCCGTAAGGTAAGTGTAAGTGCTACCAATCAAACGACATCAATATTTTAATATCCAACGACAATCACAGGTAGTCCAAGTCTTAACGAGTGTCGGGGTTTTTGTTCTAAAATATAGGTGGTGGCAGCCCTGAAACACCACTCGAGTCCGCCATTTTGTTTTTAGTGCCCAAACTCTGGACGAGTTGCGAACTTTTCAACTCACGAACTATTCAACTTCTCTACCTGAGCGGTGGAGGGGAGGGTCAAGCTGTGGTGATGTGAATGGTAGTCCCCCGGGTTGGACAAAGAAAACGACAAAAAACCATGAAAGTTCTTTTACCGTCATAATTAGGATGTTTTCTCATGAATTGCTCATTTATTGTTGAATTTCTGTTGTTAGTAATGTATGTGCGGGAGTTGACTACAAGAGAGCCATTGCTCAGATGTTTTCGGAGGTCGACACATAGAATTAAGAAATATAAGAACAAAATATAATTAATATAAGAATAATATATAAGAAAAAATTCTATAAAAAAATTCTAGAATTCTCAAGCAATTCTCTGAATAATAGATTTAAGTTTCCAAATCCAGTCACTGTATGTTTCTTAGAGAGAACATATCCTAGTATGTGTTATATTTTATTGTTGTCAGCTATTTTGTATAAAATGTATCAGTCGTTTCTCTAATATTATGAAGAATTCATTTATATTCAAATAAAATTTATGCGTTTTAGCAGCACTTCGATAATTTTTAATTTAAAAAATTACCAGGAAAACAAGAAAGGAGGGGTAAGAACGAAACTGCAGGCTCCGATTTCAACAATAAACTCAAACAAAAAAAAAATTACTAAGATTTTCAAAAATTCTCTTTCTTCAGTTTTCCGCTTATAACTTGATAATACATTTTTAGAACGAAACACCACTGTACCTAAATAATGTAATATTAAATTTCCAACACATTATGATCTGCGTCATTTTGTCGTCAGACGAACAGATAAGGCTTAAGAGCGCGATTGTGGATCAAAGAACTTATTTTTCTCGTATTTTGTTTATAACTTGAGAACTATTTACTTTGAGAGAAAATGTCCTTATACGAAAATGAAATTTTTTGAACGTCCAACAAAATGAGATTTTATCTGACGATCTGTTTATCCGCTTGTGCGCGTTGAACTTAAGTACACATATATGTAGTAGAGTCAACGTGTACTTTTTTCCTTGCATGGTGTCTGTGGATCAAATGCGGTTCGAGTTCTGGTTTAAATTCACAGAATTAAAAAGAAATTACATAGCATTTTATTTCTAAACCCCATTGCTTCAAAGTTAAAATCCATGCAAACTGAGAATTGTTGAAATTTTTCTGTTTTTTTTTTTTTTTTTTTTTTTTCAGTCGAGATCGAAAATTTCGGTTCATTATACCCTATTTGATGCAATTAAATAATACGTATCGGCTCCTCGTCATAGATGTGTTCAAAACTTCCACGCATAGAAAAGGATAAACAGATTGTCAGAAGAAAAAAATCCGGGATAACGCGTTTTGTAGGACGTGTAATGTATTTCATTTTGGTATGAAGACATTTTCTCTAAAAGTTTGTAGTTCTCAAGTTAGAATTCAATTAGATCCATTTTAGAATTTTTGTCAATTTAATCACGCATCTTGTTTGGTGACAAAACGGTACAGAATGTAATTTGTTCGAAATTTAATGTACATTTTTTTGTTCAAGAATATTTTGTTCTAAATATGCGATGTTTTAAAGTTATAGGCGTAAAAGTAAAATAATATTGAAAGGGAAAAACCTTTTTCTTTCTTGACATGCTTCTTTTCGTCACCTAAATTACTGGACTAATAGTCAAATGAGCATTTGATGCCAGTAAGGTCGTGTTTGGTATCATTTTAAGCGTAGATTTCAATTGTTCTATAACAACAGCACAATTTTTATGGAGAAGAATTTTTTTATGATAAAGTCAATTTGTTTACTGAAAGAGCCACCCACCGGTCCCATTGTCTGGGGGTTTACGGGACGGGCACAGGTAGACCGGCGTAGACCTAATCCTTAAAGAAGTGTCGAGTTTAATGGTGAAGTTATCCTTGTACCTGAGGATCTGTCGAGTTCAAGTACGCCCGAATAGTTCGTGAGGATCCCCTCTCGATAACTTGAGTATAGCGTTGGTGTTTAATGGGAACCTTATGTTTTTCGATGTATTTACGCCCCATTTCTTGTTGAGCGTGTTGTTCCATGTTGTTCTGCGAAAAGTCAATTAAATATTCCGGAATAAGTCTTATGACTATTTTGGAAGTATAGCACCAATTACATATTCTGAATTTTAGATGTGATGTAGCTTTGATGGAGCTATATCTGTACCCACTCATTTTCAGCTCTATGTTATTACAACTAACATGGACTCAATTTCAAATTAAATTCCAATTTTCTGATTCAGAGGATAGCCAAACAGACCAATCAAAATATCGGTTACAGCTTCTCCAGTGGTCAGCGAGTCGGGAATATTTCTCTTTCAAGAAAAGAGATATTGCGAATCCATCATTTGACGAATAGATTCATGTCATTTATAGTTATGGGAATATAAAAAACATGGATGGTGCAAAATTAGTTTTTTAACGAAGAATGAACGAGTAAAAAATTGAAGAAACATCACTAATAGGCACAAATGTACGCCGTTTTTCCTAGGGTTGTGCGTAGTTTTTAATTGTTTCATGTGCCATGCCACGAAGAAAAAGTTGATTTGTTTAAAGTTTAAAGTTTAAAGTTTTTTCGATTTGGCAATATGGAATCATATAGGATATCACGAATATCTGTTTGCAATTTATTTTTAGGTGACAGCAATGATATCTCTTTGAAATCTATATAATGTCGACAAACGTATCATGATTATATCGGTGTCAGTGAGAACCTTATATAAGAGGAGTATATTTTCAAATGGAGTAATTTCCACATTTTAAAAAATATATATTTTTTCATTAGATTGTAGGATTGTTAGATAATATCGAAAATCACCGACAATCTTGTTAAAAAAAATTTTTGTTAAATTTTACTCAGTTTTCTGCGATTCTGATAAAAGAAGGGCGAATTTTGTATATAACATTTCCTTGATTTGGTTTTATCTATTAGTAAGGAACCAGCGAGTATGTAACAAGATAGTTGGTACCAAAAATATTTCATTTACGAAGGGTATATTTCAAGGGGATTTCAATGCTCTTTTTCTGTTTCCCAAATACATACTTATGTTGGAAATAGCATTAGTTGAACAGACACTCGTCATACAGAACTTTTTGGGAACTGAGCCATTTATCAAGTGATGTACTCCGGCACACGAATGTTCAGTAATGAAATCATGGGTGTATGGAGAAAAAAAAACATTACAGCATTAGAAACTAATGAATGATCATGTTCCCCATTACAAAACACAATTCACGCTTTATAGAAAATATAATAGTAGTTCATATGTGGTAGTCTGACTCATTATCTGATTTATAGGAGAATAAACAGAAAAGCTGAGAATAGAAACACAAATATGGTAAAAGAAATCGACATTAGGAGAACACTAATTTATTGACTTTATCATACACTAAATAACAGGAGAAAAATAAAAGACTTGGCCAAATAAAAGTCGATGCACATAGAACATTCAGAAGATGATAATAATAAATTTATTGTCAAAAACAGTACAAACTGCGTATGACAATGTGGAGGACCATAAACTAATTTACTCTCGGGAAGCAAGCAAGGGACCATCCCATCAATTCCGATCAAGGGCCCTAAGACAGAAGCGGATTCAAAAATATTTCAGAAAAAGTTCCTAGATAAGATAAAAAGTTAGCTGCGAGTTATAAAACTAATAGAATGTCAATATGTTTGTAATTTTACGCAAAAATTTACATGTACAAGTTATTATCGAACTATAGATTATTCTGAGTATAGTGTTTAAAAATCATAAGAGTTGAGAAAAAAACACTAAATTCACGATTTATTGTTACAATAAACACGCCCCTAGACAAAGCCTAGAGAACCTGTATAATAAATCCGCCTCTACCCGAAGGAAACACGGAGAAACACCCGGGCCAGGATGGGGCTACAGAATTAATGTACACAACCGTGCCAAATTGAGTACATATAAAACTAAATTAATATGAGCCATCCGGCAACACAATCATGCAAGAAAATAGTTTTTGAAATTGTTACAAGTTATTTAAAAAAGTTCTACAGCAATGGCGTGATAAAGTACAAGACGAATTTAACTTTTATTAAAATCAATAAATTCTTTTACAGTGTAGAAGGACTGGTGCAGGAGGTAGTTTTTAACCGCGATATATTTGTGGTTGACTGGAGATAGATTCGTAGGCGTAGCCAGTGAACAACCACTGAACGCAGCAGCGCACCACCAATTGTGAGCGGGAAAGGAAAAGCACTGGGACTGGGAGGAACACCGGAAGTGCTTTGTTCTATTTCCCTTTCCATCGACGCACCCTCGCCGAGGGAAAGGAGAGATGGTGGTGACAAGCTGCAGTGAGCGACAGGGAATTGAAGTCACATCGCTGACCTTCGCAGCAGTTTTTATGTTATCTTTGTTATAGATTGTCTATTCAGGATTTCGTTACGTGTAAAGAGATGAAGGTACCTTCAATTTGTTTTTCAAATATTTGACTATATATATTTTTTTCCGTTGGAATTTTTTTTTTGTTCATCCCAGGATTAATAAACAAACGAACAAAGGAACATTCCAACAATTAAATATAGTTACTAATCATCAACCAGTTAAGCAAACTATGTGTTACTGTATTGAACATAAGCAGACGTTTTAATAACATACTCTAACAATTCCCGACAATTTCTGTGTTTGTCGACACAGAAAGACGATATTTCAGTTGCTCTTACTGACGTTTCAAAAAATTAACACGCATTCCAACATTATTATGAATATTTCGCAGTCATACCAACATTTCTAATCAGTGGGCCCACTCTAAAATGTAAGAAGCAAAAGGTTTATACAATGGTTACCTCGTGTATTCTTTTAAAGGTAAATAAATGTTAAACACTTAATAATACACAGGAATGTCATCGAAATTAGAATCATAAGTGGAGTATAAATTGAAATCCTGCAGACTACGAGGTTAGACAGAAAAGTAATAAGACTGATTTTTTATTTACCAAAGTTTTTATTTTTTTCAAACATCAATGTTATCCCCTTCAAAGTAGTTCCCTTGGGCAGCTACACACCGATGGAGACGTTGTTCCCATTGTTGGTAGCAGCGCTGGAAGTCTTCAACCGGTATGGTCTTCAGTATGTCCGTTACACTCTTTTGAATGTTTTCTACAGTCCCGAAATGACGACCTTTGAGGATATTTTTCATTTTAGGAAAAAGGAAAAAGCCACAGGGACTGAGGTCGGGTGAATAGGGGGGCTGGGGAACCACAGGAATGCCTTTTGAGGTCAAAAATTCTGTTATGGAGAGGGCAGTGTGACATGAGGCGTTGTCATGATGGAGCATCCATTTGTCTGCAATGTCTGGTCTCACGCGAATGACCCTTTTTCTAAGCCTTTCAAGGACGTCTTTATAAAAAACTTGGTTGACAGTTTGTCCTGGAGGAACAAATTCTTTGTGGACGATTCCCCTTCTGTCCAAAAAACAAATCAGCATTGTTTTGATCTTCGATTTGATCATTCGAGCTTTCTTTGGTCGAGGAGAGTTTGCAGTGTGCCACTCCTCACTTTGCCTCTTGGTCTCAGGATCGTATTCAAAAATCCATGATTCATCACCTGTGATCACACGACTAAAGAAATCTTGCTCATTAGCGATTCTGTCAAGAAGATCAAGACACTTGTTTTTTCGATTGTCCTTCTGCTGAATTGTGAGGTTTTTCGGCACCATTTTGGCACAGACCTTTCGCATGTGCAAATGTTCACTCAAAATTTGATGAACGGTAAATCTGTTCAAATTTAATTGTTCACTCAACATTCTTAATGTTAAACGACGGTCTGATCTCACAAGAGTGTTCACACGTTCGATGTTTTCATCAGTTTTCGAAGTTGAAGGCCTCCCTGAACGGTGTTCATCTTCAACGTGTTCTCTGCCTTCCAAAAATGATTTGCGCCAGCGAAAAACTTGAGCTCAGGATAAAAAATGTTCCCCATAGGCCTGTTTTAACTTTTCAAACGTCACACTTGCCGATTCTCCAAGCTTAACACAAAATTTAATTGCTCCAAATTCCGCTGTTCTATTTTGCTTGACGCACAACCAAAACACAACTTCACAAATAGCAGTCACAAAAATCACGTAGTAAACGGAAGGAGTTGAAACGCGCACTGAGCTATGGGAGGGTACTGATACACGTGCTCAATCAAGGACAACAGCGCAGCGTTGCCAGATCGCTTCTAGTGTTGCCAGTCTCATTACTTTTCTGCCTAACCTCGTATATCGGAGTTCCAGCCGTTCGTAGCGTCATCTGGGAGACAGTTCATGAACTAATCATAATTCCAATTTAATTAGTATTATAGAAGAAGTAACGCATAATTAAAATGAGCGATTACGACACCGTCCCTCTCCCAAAGCTGTTCTTTGAAGAATGTCGTCATTGGCGAGAAAAGAAGATATAAAAATATGTGTCATGCGACTTTTATTCGTCACTTCAGGACATTCGTGATGTTTTTGAACACAATGTTTCGAACATTAGATATAAGTATATAAATATGGATGAAATAAGGTTAATAAAAGATGGAATGAAAGAATGACAAGGAAACATATACAGTAGGATTGTCATAGAAATTGGAAGATACGATGAGGACAATTAATGTTAGAAACGAATTATGAAAATATGTATTATGATAAATATATTCTGTTCTAGATATGTATTATGCATTGTGAATGTGAGTCGTGTAATGTCGAGAGTCTTACAATTAGTCGGGACAGTAAATAAATAAATTTAAAAAAAAATAGATTGAGGCCCTCGTCAGAAGCAACAAAAAGGAACATTTTAGAAATAAAATATGATTTACGAGAACAAGAGTAGGAACAAACTATTCCATGTAATAAGTGAAGCCAATGCTGTACTGCCCTCGCTAAGGGTGGATTGGCGCAAATGTGTGTTGCTGAGGGCGGGGGGGTGGAGTGTGGCAAGGTCTTTCTGCAAACGCCCTGAGCGCGTGAGCGAATTCTCGGAAACCTCCCCCCACCCTGCGCAACTCAACCCCAATGCGCCGCAGACAACGTGATACCTCCTCCGTCGTGGCTGACATTTTGTCAAATATCAACCCCCTGGCAGTGCGCTCCCTCACGCCTTCTTCTGGCATTCTGCAAAGGGCACGAGGCTGCAGTGACGTGATCCCGGATCTCACTTCCAGTTTGAAGGAAGGAAGGAAGGGAAGTCTCATCCTCCAGTTTCCTTTAGTATTCGGATCTTTTTAATCTTCCTCTACGGAACTTGACTTCCACCTGCAATTCACACCTGCCTTCATCTTCACTCCGCGTCGTGATAGATCGCTTTTTTCTTCGGGTAGAGGCGGAATTTTTATAGAGGACAGGGGCGGTGTGTTATTTTAATACTTCATAAATTTAGTGTTATTTTAATACTTTATAAACAATATCTTCCAAATAATCTATTGCTTGATAATAATGCGTACTTCTGAATTTTTTTTAAATTATTAAATACAAAATTGTTGGTATTCTATTAATATTTTAACATGTACTGAAGTATTTTTCTCTTATCTAAGGAAAGTGTTCTGAAATGTTATATCCGCCATTGCCTGAGGGCCCTTCATCGGAATTGAAGAGATGGTCCCTTGCTTGCTTCCGGAGAGTAAATTAGTTTAGTGTCCTCCACGTGGTCATACGCAGTTTGTGACTGCTATTCTTGACAATAAATTTATTTATATAGTTCGTCGGGTTCCGTCGAAAACAATCGGTGATAACCGAAACCGGCGAAAACTGAAGCTATTGTAGCTGTATGTTTCCGATAATTCTAGACACACCAAACTACGTAACTCAAACACGTTTTTATAGAGAACTAGCAGAATTACCCCGTGTTGCCCGGGATTTGGAAAGACAATTCAATTTTTGTAAACAATCAACAATTAAAACAAAAATTTAAACAATCATTTCCATAGTTAAACATTCAAAAAATTACATTAACATTCAAATAAAGTCCGCCTCTCGTAACGCATCGAACTCTGGGAACACATTAGTAAAATTCATTGTCAACAGATTCTCTTCTATGGATTAGCAGCCAATTTTAATTGTTTAGTGCTCATGTAGCTCGTCAATATTAACCATTTTAATTGCTATAACCCTTAAAAACAATCCTTTGGAATTTGTAATATTTTTTTCGATTTGTCATGCCACAGACTTCCATATACTTCACTTTTATTACTATAGATAAAATNGCCACAGACTTCCATATACTTCACTTTTATTACTATAGATAAAATGAAGGGGCTTCGCAGCAAAAGCAATATGACTAATGTGAAGAAAATATGAACATTTAACTTTCCTCCTTCGTAAGGACTTTAAGTACGAAAGCATTATCTAGGGTCATTTCACTTCTTGGACGTCTGGCACTAGAGCGACCTTTAGAGTTATGTAGAGAAATAGAGCATCAGAAAGCGGTCCGAAGAGGTCTGTTACAGATTTACGTGAAATGGGGGCGAGAGATGACCTTTCATGAAATCGCAAGAGTTTTGTCGGAATGATTTTTCTTTACCAACTCTTGTAACTTCGTCCACACGATGGTCCATGAGCTGAGAAGAAATCACATTGTCCTCTACCTATTCATTTTCATGTGAGTCACTCTTTCATTTCTGTAAAGTAATGAACGTGTTGGTTCCGTGGGCATGCTGACGAATTCCGAGACAACAAACGAAAACAGAGACATATTTTTCGACGAGAACCAAAACTGATGGGAATAGAAGTCAACGAAAGCGAGGTTTCACTCTAAATGGAACGCAATTCTATTCAAAATTATTTAAGAAAAATTGTTGTATTAGTTCTTATAAAAATATTTGTTTATAAATGCGGAGATAATATTAAAATATTATTCACTGATCTAGTTGCTTCTACACTGTAAAAGAATTTATTGATTTTAATAAAAGTTAAATTCGTCTTGTACTTTATCACGCCATTGCTGTAGCACTTTTTAAATAACTTATAACAATTTCAAAAACTATTTTCTTGCATGATTGTGTTGCCGTATGGCTCATATTAATTTAGTTTTATGTGTACTCAACTTTGGCACGGTTGTGTACATTAATTCTGTAGCCCCATCCTGGCCCGGGTTTTTCTCCGTTTTTCCTTCGGGTAGAGGCGGATTTCTTATACAGGTTCTCTAGGCTTTGTCTAGGGGCGTGTTTATTGTAACAATAAATCGTGAATTTAGTGTTTTTTCAACTCTTATGATTTTTAAACACTATACTCAGAATAATCTATAGTTCGATAATAACTTGTACATGTAAATTTACAAAATATTTGCTTTAAATTACAAACATATTGACATTCTATTAGTTTTATAACTCGCAGCTAACTTTTTATCTTATCTAGGAACTTTTGCTGAAATTTTTGNTCGGAATTGATGGGATGGTCCCTTGCTTGCTTCCGGAGAGTAAATTTGTTTATTGTCCTCCACGTGCTCATACGCAGTTTGTACTGTTTTTTGACAATAAATTTCTTATTAGTTGCGTGTAAGTAAAATTCGAAAGTATTACTTGCGGAGATAAAAGTAGAACTATTTACATCTATCGTCCTTACATTATGTAGTTATTGTTTTCTGTCTATTAATTGTCTATAAATTTCAAAACTTTGTGAAAATGAGGGTTCCTGTGATGAATGGTAATTACAGCCAGTGTTCATTAGTTGCCATGAAGTGCTCTAAAGAGTAAATAAGATTTGATAACCAATTAAAAGCTGTGTTAGAACATATATAATAACACATTCATATGTTACATGATGAAAGAACGACGACAACATTTTGATAATGAAATGGAAAAACGAAGAAATTATTCAATCCCATTTTAAATATCCCCTCCGCGAGATTAGCTATCACGGCATCGTTATCAAGCGCTAACGGAACATGGATTCATTAGTTAATTAATTCTTTGAACTGTCGACTGAAATTAAATGTATTGCAAATTAGTTTAATCTACAAATATTCTAGCGCTATCAAAGGGAGGGAACTGTTCTATAAACTAATTATCGCGCGTGAGCGTTTGTATGTTGGAGGAGGTGCAGGAAACGCCTCTGGCTTTCATGTAGCCCATTTTACACGTTTCATGGAATACACACCAGACGGGAATGTATGGAAATTTTCGAGTACGGTCTATTTTTCAGTACGACTCACACAAATTGACTAGCACACACCTAGCGGCGTTTCTGTTTACTGTGTTCTCTCGAGATGGTTGCGAAATTAAAATAGTTGTGCTTTTTTATATTACAGTGTTTTGTGGTTAGAAGTTAGTGAATCAACCATAGAGAAGAAAATATTTTATTAAATCAAGCATTCGTTTATCACTGTAATCTGTTTACGTATCCAGTGAAATGGAAGCTCAGTTGAGATTAGCAATAGATTGCGCTCCTCGTGGCGTTCCGAGACACCTCATCCTGACAACATCCATTTCTCACCTTCATCGTGTAAAACGCTCATTTTGATACGTTCATTTTCTGTACTCGCTGATGAATTCGAGCGTTACGTCATCCACTTCACACCCATTTCTTATACATCAACTGCACGCAAATTGTATGTCAAATGGACCGTGGGAAGTGGGTTTTACCAACACTCAATCGCATGTGGGTTCATTTATACGAACGAAGTTGATGAGAGGAGGGCGTATATCTGTGTGTCAGTACTCATACTGGGGGGTGGGGGTGATGCAATTTGTCCCAGGATCCAAGAAACAGGACTGACGTGATGACGTCCAATGATTATTAAATAACATTTTTTTACCAACTAATAAAAATTGAAACGATATAAGAGAAATATAACAAATTTGTAATTTTATTTTTGGATCAAACATTTCGACTTTCGATATTTTATGGTCACAGTAATATATCATCTCATTAATACCATAGATGCAACTGATGAGCAATGAGGTGAAGATCTCTAGTGAAAATGACCATAGGGGTCGACGACTGTTATCACCATTGGTGGCCACTTAAAGAGGATGGCTGTTCGGCGTTAACAGACGGGCGCTCAATGACCGTTTTTACTGCAGATAAGGGTGTACGCTGGGCGTATCTATGCGGCGGAGGGGGGCTCAGAGGGCCATAGCTAGCACCCACCCCCCTCCGTTGGACTTGAACAGATAAAAACGAAGTTGATAAATAGCCTACTTTGTAAAAATTACCAGATGAATAATTTTTATTGTTATTAATAATAGTATAGGCATAATTATTTTTTATGCACTTTATTTAAAGGTAATATTTATATATGTTGTAAAACCAAAATTTTAAAACAAAAATGCCCCCTTGATTACGGTTTAGATCCGCCGCTGGGTGTATGGGTTGGAGAAACTGTTTTGTACCGCTTATATGATAAAGGGATTAGTCCGGATGGGTGACTGTTGCTAGTGGGCGTCTGCTCTCTGATCTCCACCAACTCTATTGCAACGTGGACTCGTGCGATGCGCCGAGGCCCCTCGTGGCAGGAGAACCGCGTCTCGGTTGCACACCCGCTCGCTGCCAGAGTGCTTCTGAATTATTCCGAGCCCTAAACTCGCACCCGGATGTACGTAGCTTCTCATGGTCGTGTAGCTCCTTCCACGGGTCTCTCTCCCGGAATCGATTCCTCCTCTGGTGGCTGAAGCGGCTTCTAAGAACCAATCTCTTTGCTTCGAGAAATTTAACTTAAGAAAAAAATCGTGTTTTGTTCTTAAGCACCATGTTTATTAGTTTATTGTATACTTTGTTGTCCTCAATGTGGTCTTAGGCAGATTGCAACAGCTCCCTTGACAATGAATCATTTATTCCATAAGAGTAACAGCGGTGGTCTTGTGGTAGCGTCTCCACTCCACGATCCCATTGGCTGAGCGGTGGAGCAGGTTCAAACCCTGCTCCGCCGAACTAGGTGAGGTTTTCAGCTGTGGTTTTCCTCACCTACTCCAGACAAATGTCGGTTCGGTGCCAAAAGTTCCCCGGCAACCCAACATCTCTCCTTCCCAATTCCCTCACTCTAAGTCCAACGGTTAGGTGGAAGTGCCTCATGGCCTGAACCTCCTTTTGCCAAAAGGGCATAAAGTAAATAATAGTATCTAAACCTCGCGTTATGTTGGCAGCTCATTCGAATTTCTGAAAACTTAATTCAATTGTCAATATGAATTACACCGCCTTCAATTCAATTGACTTCCTCTTAAAGCGCTATTTTGTTCCGTATGGAACGAATATTACCTTGTGTCTTTGTTTGTTGTGATATCAAATTGTATTTCTTTTCAGCATGTAGTCGCTTTTGAGACTGCTATTAATATGTATTTGGATATATGTGTTGGCAATTTGTGTTACGTAGCCATACTGGATAATTTTCGGCAAAGTTACATGACTCTGAGTATAGGATCGAATCTTCTCTCTTTGCTTTCGCTTCATTTTCTTTGTCACAAGAGTCTCTTCCAGTCCATTCTTTTTCCTCGTCTTGCTCCATCATGACTCAGGATTCTTATTATGATATGTTCAGTGAGAGTGGTGTTAAAATGAAATAATTATGAAATAATGATGTTTATTCTTATTCGTTTTTACATTCAAGATGGAGGAAATTTTTAGGAAGAAGAACTAACCACAACTTCCAATAGCGTGGTTAGTTAAGGCAGCACTAGCGTCGGTGAAATTAAATCACAAAAATTTCTTAAATTGCTGTAAATAAACTGAGAAACATGTATTTAGTGTAATATCAACTTGAAAAACATGCCTCACCGGCCAATTAACCCTTCAGTGCACTATTGGGGTCTGGGAGGTCTCCTTATGTTTATTTTATGTTATAAATCTGATTTTCATTTGTGACTTTCATTTGTAGCTTCTTGACATTTTCCAACGTTGTGTTTTATTGTTGGTGATTCTTTAAGAGCGAGATGTAACAGTTTCCTAGAATTTTGGTGATCCTTTCATGTAGGCAACATTCCACTGAAGGTCTCTCATCCGGAGGGCTAGCTGTGCTGTGGTCTATGATAGTTGTTTGTGGCAAAATAGATATTTGTGATTTGACAATGCTTCGTCACATTTATTACTTTCCCCGAACAGCACTGTAGTTTTGTAACATAATTACAAAAGACACATTTAGTCACACAAGGGTTGAAGCGGATTGCGCTCTCGAGTATTTCATTCCTCGCAATATGTGTGATCATTTGAATGAGAATGAGCTCGGAATTTTGCTGAAGAAAGTGATCTACATTATATAACTGATGATGACTGTGATAATGGATCGTGGGAGTCTGATCCTCAAGAAAGAGGGCATTTTCTTACTTGCAGAAATGTGACTACAAGAAACTAGTGGCAGCAGATGTGGTAGTGAAGTAGAAGAGTCAATGCATTCGCCAAACAGGTCAGTAAGAAGTACACAGAATAGTTTCTTAGATGTGACGCCAAATTCTTTTCCAAAGAGCAAAAAGGGATGTACACCATTTCCACCCAGACCTAAACCCCGGAAGACTCGAGACACATTCCCAGTTGTGGAAGGCGAACGAGTAGTGTGTGGTTTATGCAGGAGTCCCGGATTCGATTCCAGGCTCGTCGCCATTTTCACCCGACGTCTAGGGTACACGAAAGAAAATTGTACTATAAATTATTTATACTTTGTAATTTTTGATTGCATTTGTAAGTTAAATAGAATAATTGGAATCAATTTCTCCAATCTCTGCGTGGTGCGAGGAAGTAACATTCTGTTCGACTAAGTGCACCCTTGTATTTGCTGCTGGTGAACGCTGCGGAGCGCCAACACAGTGAGAAGGCGCCGGCCTGGACCCCGCCAGCGGTTCGTGTGTGTACCGCCGGGATTGACTCGCAAGCTCGTGCGGTCAATACTGCTTCGGTCGCCCAATTATTCATGAGTCGATTGAAGGTCCCTCGCGCGTTCAATTAGCGGCGACAAGTTCTCGCGAAGGTTGTGGGACTCGGCGACTGAACTCCAATATTGACAGATCTCGACACTTCCCTGGAATTGCTAATCTTCCCTTAGCTGCGATTCAACCCCTATTGTGTGGTCCTCGGTTCTTGTCTCGAGTGTATTAGCATCTGACCGCCTCACCGTCGTCACCTGTGATCTTCCGCTAATTGGATGAGAGAAGTGAATTGAAGTATATTGACCCTCGACTCTTGATCATTTCCTTCTCACATTCTATGTGGATATACCGTCAGCGATGGTCTTCTATGTGAGCGTCTTGACTTTCATGGTGGTGCTGCGGGTTCAAACCCTGCTGGACCGAATTGAGTGAGGTTCTCAGCAGGAGTTTTCCTGTCCTACTACGGACAAATGTCGGTTCGGTAACATAGGTTACCCGACAGCCCAACATCTCTCCTTCCCAATTTTTTTACCCGAGTCATGGTTCGGTGGAAGGGCAGGTCTTATGCCCTGAATTTCGCCAAATGACAGTAAATAAATAAATAATACCCAGCTCACGTAATGATCACCTGGTGACGAACAATGTTGTTATTCTACTGCCTTTTATGTCTTCTTTGAACAATATATCGCTGGAAAATTTTCGGATCGTCACAAGCTAGAGTTAGCGATATCTTATACAAATTTCACTAATTTCTTTAATACTCTTCATATCTAGATTTGTTATGTTAGTTTTCCAAATATTTCGGTGGGAAAGTTTTATCTTCTCTCGATATTTCGATGTTGGGAGACGTGCGGAATCGAAATCGAGACATCCCTAGGAACAACCTAAGTCGGACATAATATATCGATCGATAATATCGGCTTCCTGTGTTTCTTTTCAGCCTCGCGCGTTCGCTCGCTGTGCGCTCTGGTGGCACTTAGGGGACATTAAAGAGATTAGCTTCGCATTCAACCGTCCGCGTGCACTTTCCTCCCTCATTAGAGAGACGAAGTACTTCCGGTGCGGGTATCTCCTCTACACCCCCCCCCCATCCCGCTTATGCTATTGCACTTCCGTCACATTTTACACGAAACGAGAAACGAAGCCGCATTTCATAACAAATTATGTTATCGCTAACTAGGAGAAATAACTTGTACATGTAAATTTACAAACATATTTGCGTTAAATTACAAACATATTGACATTATATATGTATTATAACTCGCAACTAACTTTTTATCTTATCTACAAACTTTTGCTGAATTTTTTTGAATCCACCCCTGCCTTAGGGCCCTTGATCGGAATTGATGGGATGGTCCCTTGCTTGCTTCCGGAGAGTAAATTTGTTTATTGTCCTCCACGTGGTCATACGCAGTCTGTACTGTTTTTTGACAATAAATTTATTATTATTATTACTCGGCGTCGCCCGGGATTTGTGAATAAAGTTAAACTTAAAACAATAATTGTTGGACTTTAAAAATTGTAAAAGAAGAAACATAAAAAATTACTTCCACATTCAAAGAAAAATTGGTACTCATAATTGAAATATTGTACTGAACAGTGGGTATTAAAACATCTGGCAACACATTTTTTTCCTCATTTTACTGAGTTCTGGTGTAATATTCTTTATTCATTTTGTAGTCTCCATATTTTTGTACTTAAATTAAATACCAGCAAGAAAAGCTACAAATATACACACAGTTTTCAGTAACGCCGTAATAATTTTTTTTTTAATTAATTTTTGCAGACATCATGACCTCGGAGATGTCTTTATTCTGCTTTTTATTTTCATCCAGGCATTTTTTGCGACGGATGTTGGATTAATGTCTCCTTTTTAATTCGTGTATAATCATCTTCTATTTTAACAGTTTGTTCTTATAGAATCAAAGACTATCATAGATAAATCATTTTTTACTGTAGGTACCAATTCGATGTATTTTAAGGAATTAAGGGATGACACTACATTACCAACTGCATAGCGGTGATGGAAGAATTTTTCACTGTAAACTTTAAACAGGTGCTTTGTCATTCAACCTCAATTTTTTGTTTAAAAACTTGTGTTGTAAAAATATAAGAAACTTAACGGGAATTTAAATTACGTCTGCAATTTAAATGTATACATTACATGATAAAATTATTTCTGACACTTGTAGATGCCGTCTTCAGAGCCTTGTTTACATATCAAAGGGAAACATTAGGAGAAAGTGCCTTTGCACTACTGATGAGGATTATGTTTCTTCAGTATCTTGTGATTGAATGCATCTAATTCTCTAATTTCACAGTCACAAGCACAGAGATGGTATGGAATGGATGCTGCACGAAAAAAAATGGATATGAACAACGGCGAGAGATAATGAAATTCGAGTTATCTGAATGCAGTTTAATGAAAAACAGCGTAACCTTCATGCAGTTACGAATAATTGACCTCCAGAAGAATCCCAACTGGCATACCACGTATTGTCTATCTTTTAGAAGTTTATTATTCATTTGGTGGATGTAGAATACTCAGACCATGTCGATTTTAAATTCTGGACGATAAGATTTGTATCCCATTCGTTCTGTTGTCTTGTCAGCCAAGTAGCGATCGTCGAGTGGGCGGCAAATAATATGGGCATGCAAAACATAGTTTCATTTTTAGCGAATGTTAAGCCCACTGAAAATCAAGTTCCAAGTAAAGTTCTTCACCACAAGTCTATTCTTCGTAAAATTATTTCTTCCTTTTATATACAGGCTTGGTTGTAAAGGTAGAAATCTTCCAAGACAGGAATAATAATAATAATAATAATAATTTTATATATATATAT
>NNCF01127400.1:22014-104090 GCA_002313205.1 Laupala kohalensis
ATATATATATATATTTGAAAACTCTTCCAGTATTTCTTTCTGAGAAAGAACGAAATTTATTACAAAATTACGTTCGTGTCGGCATTAAATCGTGACGCGACGTAAAATGAAGTAGAACAAACAAATATTTTATTATCGTTCCCAATGAGGAGCATTTGAAAGCTTTGAATCTCACACGAGATGACCGCGATTCGAAACATCTCCCATGATTCCTCAGCGATTTCTCTGTTTACTTATCTCATGTACGTAGTATATAGAAAGTATTGTAATCGTGAAAAAATTCCAAAGGTAGATTTCGACCCCATCCTGGCACGGGTTTTTCTCCGGTTTTCCTACGGGTAGAGGCGGATTTCTTATACAGGTTCTCTAGGCTTTGTCTAGGGGCGTGTTTATTGTAACAATAAATCGTGAATTTAGTGTTTTTTCAACTCTTATGATTTTTAAACACTATACTGAGAATAATCTATAGTTCGATAATAACTTGTACATGTAAATTTACAAACATATTTGCGTTAAATTACAAACATATTGACATTATATATGTAATATAACTCGCAGTTAACTTTTTATCTTATCTAGGAACTTTTGCTGAAATTTTTGAATCCGCCTCTGCCTTAGGGCCCTTGATCGGAATTGATGGGATGGTCCCTTGCTTGCTTCCGGAGAGTAAATTAGTTTATTGTCCTCCACGCGGTCATACGCAGTTTGTACCGTTTTTTGACAATAAATTTATTATTATTATTATTGACGGAAATCTTCGTTGTGGCGATCCCTGATTCTGGAAAAGTGGTTTTTGGCACAACGTCAATCCGTCCGTCTGTGCGTAGCGATTCTGAGCAAATGGATGAATCAATTTCATTCACATTTGGTATTTGCGGTAGAATTTACTTGCTGTCGATGTTGCTGCTCTATTCTTTTTTCTTTTTTTTTACTTTAAAACAAAGGGTACTTCACATGTAGGTCAAAGTACTCTTTTAAATGTTTCTCAAAAAACGACTCTAACGATTTTGCTTAAATTCTTTGTACGTAAGGTACAATTAGTATGCATTACATCCGCGTTAGTGGTATTTCGCTTGAAAGTTTGGTATAGACGCAGTAAAATAATTTCTGTGTGCTACACTTACACATTAGTTTACTGTTTCAAGAAGCTTCAATAATATTTAGCTGCGTAAATGGATGAAGCAGAAGTAGAATACACTTTTCGTAAACTGAAATGAAAGATATGATAATGATAAAATACATAGGAGGACAGCAAATGCACTGCAGATACGAAAATACATTTATTTGTCTACAACAAAATTTCATGTAGATAACACTTTCACTATATGTTTTGTCGCTCTATGCTGCAGATTGGGAAACGTACGTGAGAAAGTATAAGCGATGGTTTTGCTCCACTAGTTTTTTTTTCTTTTTTGAGCGAGAAGACGTGGATTGCGTGGTTCACATTTGCATCACTCAAGATGTAACTTTTTTTGGAAAATGCTTCCACTTTGAACAACAACTCGGTAAATTAAAGTATGTTATGCTTCAGAGCGACTAGGCTTAAGTCCCCCCCCCCAAAAAAAAAAGTTTCGGATGTTAGTTTGAACCATTTCCCTATCCTGTGACGATGACTTTTAATACCCTTACGACGCAAAATTTTGAATTGTTTGACTTTAAATTACTATGGGCTTATGTGGAGAAACTTATGAGTTTTTCATATCCTGACACAATTATCAGCTTTACTTCGCGAAAGAAAAAACATACTGAATGAAAATAGCAAAGCAATAACCTTAACATTTTCAAATCTTTCGCGAAATTTAAAAGAATAATTCAACAATAACTGGTGAAGAGAACCGGTTGATCCGAGGTCGATGAAGAGGGGTTCTACAGAATAATAAAAAAAAGGGGTTGAAAGAATAGAACACGCGAACAAAGAAGAGAGAGACAAAAGAAAAAAAGAATTTACGATTGGAGTAAGAGACAACACGAAGGAAGAGACCACGAGGAAATGATGATATGATTGAACCGTGACATTACAGACGCAGGAGCATTCAATAAAACCATTGTCCTGCACCGTGAGGAAGGAAATAAGGAAAGTACCAACAAGGAAATTCGTGTGTAATCATAGGAGTATGTCATGTTTTATTGCTTACGCGGCTCTACCGACGAAAAATAGACTTCACTGAGAGGACACAATCAGTGTGCAAATCACAAACGGTTTCATTGAACAGCGAGAGGAAGCGGTAACTTAGTGAGTGTACGTCTACGTCAGTCGATTCGTAGATATGCGAAATGATGGACAGAGAGCTTGTTCACTAACCTTTGGCTAAAAAAACTGAGTGAGAAGTTGAGTGGATATCGTGGCATTTTGTCCAGAATAGATAGAGGCCGCTACGCTAGATACGCTAGGCCAACCTCCGCAGCAGATGTGACAACACGCGCTTTCGCTCCATTGGTTACATCGAGTGGCTGATCTATGGAGGGGGGGGTAAGGGGGCTATAACCCCCCCCCCTATTGGACCTGAGATCTTACCAGATAAAATTGAAGTTGATAAATGACATACTTTTTAAATGTTACCGGATTAATTATTGTTATTAGTTATAATTGTTATTGTTATTAATAATGGAAGATTAATAAAACTAAAGCATGTTAATAACTTTAATAAATAATTGTTATTGTTATTGATAATATATTGTTATTTATTTATTTGATGTATTTCGTTTAATGTAATATTAATAAAATTTGTGTTCTAAAAACATAATTTTTAACCAAAAGTGGTCCCCGATTAGTCCTTGATTGCGGTCTGGATCCGCCTCTGGTTGGATCTCGTGGTTGCTCTTCTTTCGCTGCGGGGACCTGTACCAGTGCATTACGAACACGAACCGGCAACTTAGATCCTTGCACAAATGAAGAGCAGAATTGCTTTGCATGTCTTGGCTCGTCAAATTCTTATTCAAATCGAGAGGGACTTCCATAAAAATTGTTGTATTCAACAGTTCATACAAAAGCGAAAGCACGAACATTTCTGCTACTAATTTGAGTCAAGCAAATCTCCCAATGTTGAATTCAATATATACGATATATCGTAAAGCTTTGGAGAAAATACTCTTTAAGTTTCTTAGAAATTACATGAATAAAAATAATTTTAAAAATCCCACTCTCAATTAAGAGTAAGAATTTCCGTTTATAAAGATTTCTACATTCGTAGGTTGAAGGGACGTCGTAGCTCAGTTTTGCGATAGATAAGGGTAATGAATTAATAAAAAAAGTTTTTTTAATGGTTGTTCCTGTATTATGTGAAAGTTTTCTCTGTTAAGAAAGCTCAATGCTTTGGTCTCTTTTAAAGAAGTTACTGACGTAGACCAGGCACAAATATAAACTCAGCTCAAGTGAAAATAAAATGAGAAATTTTGGTCCCTTTAAAATTTGTTTTGCCGTTTAAGAAATCATCGATGATCCTAGAAAAGGAAATCAATAGAGTTGTAATTTTTTTACGTTCAGCTCCTTAAAATTTTGATTATGTCAATTAATTGATGTTAGCATTCTTCTTCTTCGGATGCATATCCACTAATGGATGTTCGCGATCACATGGTCCATTGTCTCTCTGTCACGCGCAGCCTGCATAAGCGATTGCATGCTCCGTAACTCTGTCCATTGCCTAATGTTTCGAAGCCAGGACATCTTCTTTCTGCCAGTTCTTCTTTTGCCGTCGATCTTTCCTTCGATCATCAGATGTAAAAAATTATACTTTTCGTTCCGCATAATGTGTCCCAAATAGGCGGTTTTCCTCTTCCTGATTACATTGAAGAGTTCACGTTCTCTGTTTACGCGTCTTAGAACTTCTTCATTTGTAATTCTCGCCGTCCAAGGTATTTTCAGAATTCGGCGATATACCCACATCTCGAAAGCTTCCAGGTTTTTGATAGCATTCTTTTTAAGGGTCCAACCTTCCATACCGTAAAGAAGCACAGACCAGATGTAACACTTTACAAACCTTATCTTCAGGTCAATGTCAAAATCCGTGCATGTAAGCACATTTCGGATCTTCACGAACGCCTGTCGAGCCTGTTCGATACGCCATTTTATTTCTTTGTCCGAGGACCAGTCTTCGAATAGCCAAGTACCTAGGTATTTGAACTTGTCTACTCTTTCTATGGACATTGCATCGAATGTTATTCTGGGGTTTTCATATGCATTCAAATTTTTGGAGATGATCATAAATTTTGTCTTTTTAGGGTTAATATTCAGCCCCATGGACTTACCGTGTTCTCCAACCATATCTAGCATTCGTTGTAAATCGTCCAAATTGTCAGCTATCAAGACCGCATCGTCGGCATAGCGAATGTTGTTGATCCAGACTCCATTAACCCTGATACCAATCTCGACATCTTCCAGAGCCTCTCGAAAAATTACTTCCGAGTACATGTTGAATAAAAGTGGAGACAGCACGCATCCCTGTCGTACTCCTCTCCTAATTGGGATGGTGTTTGATACATCGGTGCCTAGTTTTACCTGTGCGATTTGGTCCCAGTACAAATTTTCAATGCATCGAATGTCTTTCTGGTCTACATCAAGTTTTTTGAGGAGCTGCATCAATTTGTGATGTTGTACTCGATCAAATGCCTTTTCGTAGTCTATGAAACATAGACATGCATCTTTATTCTGGTCGTAACAATTCTGGACGAGTACTTGAGTTGCCACTATCGCCTCTCTGGTACCCAACCCCTCTCTGAATCCGAATTGTGAGTTGCTTATGTCTCTTTCACATTTTTTGTATAACCTTTGGTGTATTATTTTTAAGAATATTTTTAGGGTATGACACATTAGACTGATGAGTCTATGTTCTCCACATTTTCTTGAATTGGTGCTCTTAGGTAAGGGAATAAAAGTAGAGCACAACCATTGTTTAGGGTATTGTCCAGTATCATAGATGACGTTGAATATTCTATGGAGTGCTGTGATACCTCTTTCATCCAGAAGCTTGAGTATCTCTGCTGGGACTTCGTCTGGACCACTTGCTTTATTGTCTTTCGAATTCTTGATGGCTTTTTCTATCTCTTCCTTGGTGATTGATGGACCGGTTAAGTTACCACTTGGTTCAGTTTGCTTTGGGGGCCTGTCATCGGCGAAAAGTTCTTCAATATATTTCTCCCAGACCATAAATTTTTCTTTGCTATCAAGAACTATCCGGTTGTCCTGATTCACCACCAAGCTTGGTTTCCGTTTTTTGTATATTCCCGCGGTCTCTTTTAACTTTTTATGCAGTTTTAGATGGTCATGCTGTTCTTGCAACAGTTCTATTTCAATGCATTCTCGCTTGAGCCAGTCGTTCTTTGCTATTCTTATCTTTGATCTTATTAGTTGGTTAATGTTTCTATACATGCTGTCACATGCGTCCTTCCTATGCTTCCGACGCTCATCCATAAGCAACAGAATTTCATCTGTCATCCATTTCTGCTTTCTGTCTCTTACCTTGTATCCCAATTGAGTCTGCATAATATTGGTTACTATATCTGTTATCCTTGTCCACGAGTCGGTTAGATCTTCTCCAATATTTGTCGCTATTGTTTGAATTTGCGAATTTATTCCGTTACTCATTTCTGCTTTAATTATTGGGTCTTTCATTTTTTCTAAAGCTAGCCTTCTCTGTGGCTTTCGATTTCTTGCACTCGACAGTGCGATTCTTATAACGGCAGTTAGCAGAACATGGTCGGAAGGTACATCTGCTCCAGGATATGTGCAAGCTCTGTTGACGGTTGAGCTGAATCTTCCGTTGATAAGGATGAAGTCTATTTGATTCCGTACAGTATTCTGTGGCGAGTCTGCTGGGGATTTCCAGGTGTAGAGGCGGCGAGGGTGAAGTTGAAACCATGTGTTTGTGATTCTCATGTTCTCTTCTTGGCNTTTTTCAACACACGGGATGTTAGCATTGGCAGTATCATATTATGAAACATATATTTTTTGTTTATAATTGATAATTTATGAGATTTTCGCGTCATAATAACCCTGCATCAATTTTGATTATACTAATACACATAGCCAGAAACTTTCATTCTAAATTGCTTGTGTTGTTTTCCATCAATTTTATTTCTCGCTCTCTAATTCTTACATATTTATTTGTTCCCTTTTTATTCCTTGTTGCAACTTTCATTTTTCACTCACTTCTTTTGCCCTTTCGGCTTTTCTCCCCCCCCCCTACTTGTTTTCATTAAAAACAACATTTTTGCAAACTAGAATCATCATCTATCTGCTTTACACGTTTAAAAAAAATAAGTAATGTATTCTAGATTACACAATAAAATAAATAAATATGAAATAAAATATAAATACATAGATATGACACTAAGAACATTAGTGTGAGGACATCTAATGAGACTTAACATATCATTCTTTATACTAATTGAAACAAATAATGTTAATTTTGCGTAGGTTCTACTTTTGTTTGTTTTATCATTTTTGTTATTTAGGGCGGATTGAAAATGTCTGTAGGATATCGGGATATAATTCTGTTGTCTTGAGGGGAGCTTGGAAGACTGAAATAAAATGTCATAGCCTATTTACTATGTATTTTGTTCTCTTAATGGTTTAATTATAAGTTGTATGGATCTGCCCGTTGATTACGAACCAAGGTGCGCATCTTGATGTTTTGTTTTGAATGACTCGAAGTGTTTTAAGAGATGCTTAACTGCCCCCGCCCCATTGTGGACGAGCATACGTATTCGCTCCCTCTGACGTCCACATTCATGCTTCGTGCCTCGCACCGGCCAGTACGTTGGCGATACGCGGCGTCGGCCGCTATCTGTAACGGGTGGTCGCACGCCGCCCTCCGAAGGGAGAGGGAGGCTGACTCCTTGCTTCCACGCTGATATAGAGAAACACTAGAACCAGTGATCGACTATCGCATGCCTGCAAGATGATTCTCCCGTTACAGTTGGGTTGTTTCCAGGATATGATATGGGAAACAAACTATACGTCTGATGCGAAGGACTCTTGGTGTTTTCGAGGATTCGTTTGCAGGCTTTTCTATTTGATGTGTTAGAAGAATATTACATAATTTATTTCGTTATGTGACAGTGGCGTTGTCTGATGCTTTTTAAGTTCGGGGTTGGTAGTAATTTTCAAAATAATTATGTTTCTCCGGTTTCCCTTTGGGTAGAGACTCGCCTATATAAGTATACAGACTTTAGGATCTTGCCTAGAGACGGCATCAATTGATATAATTATTAGCGAATTTAGTGTTATTTAATAGTTACGAATTATCAACAATACTTTCCGAATGATTTATAACTTGATAATAATAAGTACTTGTGAAATGACTTTACTATGTTTTATTAAATACAATATTTGTATGTAATATGTTAATACTATAACACGTGCCGAACAATTTTTTATCGTTAGGAGTATGTTGAAATGTTAAAACTGCCTCTGCCTTAGGGCCCTTGATCGGAATTGATGGGATGGTCCCTTGCTTGCTTCCGGAGAGTAAATTAGTTTATTGTCCACCACGTGGTCATACGCAGATCGTAATTGTCCTTTTCACAATAAAGTTTATTTATTAATTATATTTTGTTAATGGAAATGGTAATAATTCAGCGAAAGCATTTCTATGGAATTCGGCCAAGAGAAATGTACCAAAATTAATATCATCAGAGGAAAAATATTTCAGAAAGAAAATATATGTCCCGATTCAAACGTCATTGAAAATTAAGAACCGTGAAGAGCATACAAGTACTTAGGGATAGGAGGGAATACCTTAATTTCAAATGCTAAAATGAAGTATGGGATTCAGAAAGAGTATTTTCGTCGACTGAGGTTAATACTTCAAACTGAGCTTCCACCTGCAAATAAAGTTACGACCATCAACATTCTGCTGGTGAATATAGTTGTTTTTTTTAATGGACTGTAAAAAAAGTTAAAAGATATGAAACCTGGAAAATGCTCACACTGTACCATATGAAGCATACTAAAGCGGATGTCCATAAGTTTTGTGTATCTCGCAAGAATGGTGGAAGAGGATTAATGTTAATAGTAGCGGTGTACTAGAACTCGGTTCCAGTTATATGTAGTCAGTCATTAGTGAAGTAGCTGAGCCGATATTACATGGTCATATTCCTATGTCATATATCAAAGATATATGATCAAAAATATGACCGTGTAATGCACAAGCGTTGATCATAGTTCAACTATGATCACATCTCTGATCATAGATATGACATAACAAACTGTGACAAGAATAGCGAGTGCGGGGTTGTGAGCTGTGCGAGTAATATTTAAAGAGTAAGTCACATTCGTACAACTGAAGAGCTAAATGCGATGCGGCAGGAGATGAAACTTCTTGGTGAGGACGTAAAAAAAATGCGAGAGGTGAAAGTGGATCGCAAAGGAAGCAATATGTGGCTGGAGAAAGACAATATGAAGCCGGAAGCGGAGGCGCAGGTTACGGCGGCGCGAGATCGAGCCTTGAAAACACGCCACTACGAGATGACGATTGTAAAGATCACACAAGATGACAAATCCTCTTTGTCGAGAAGAATCTGAAACGAGGAGGCTGTAGTTTGCGAGGGTAAAAAAGGAAGGGATATTAATAGCGCAAAGTGTCAAACTTTGCAATACTCATTTTGTGATATTTCATTTTTTACTTTTTTGTTTCTACATTAATTTGCTGTTCAATTATTACGGAAATATGCTAATCAGTGTTACTGTTCTTTACGTGATTTTTGTGAAATCATGAGTTTTTTTATTTTTTCTTTCTGTAATAAAGCAGTTTATTATGTTAAAATCGTTCTATGTTTCTGAAAAGTCTACTTTATATCTTTGTATGATTACATACTTATTATTTCGTTTTGTTACCATGGCTTGTGCAATAGCCCATGATCATGGTCTAATTATATAGCTAATTTAGAGCAAATTTTAATTATTTCAGGTCGAATATTTTGGATTAAGAGAAGTGATTCTTCTGGTTTTAGTCCTCAAATGAAATAGATTTGGAAAAATATTTAACGCTTCGTTGTGTGCCTTTTGTGAATCCCAAGAAATCGACTTCTCTTTTATATCTGGAATCCGAGTAGCCGCGAAGAATCCCGCCTTGAGCGCTGCGACGAATGACAGGGCGAGTGAAGAGAGACGCGAAGAGCTCCCATCCGCTGCGCAAAGGTCATAAAGCTCTTGGAGGAAGGCGGCGTGTAGTTGGATCAGACTGGATGACGTAAGGTTAGCACAGAGCTTCGCAGTTTCAGACACGAAGTAAGAAGGAAAAGATCCTGTGCGCTGAGGCCGTATCGCTCACACAATACTTTCCAACAAATTGCGCTGTGGAAATTAACAATAAACTTCTAGGCTACCTCTTCCGCTATCTTGCTAGCACACATAACTTGCTGAGTGTGTTATTAACCACGTTTTCGTTGACTGATCGATAACTGACCTATCACCACGCTCAGCCCCTCCGTGGTTACGGTGTTCGCGTCCTCGCTCGTCACCAAGTCATCCCGGGTTCGATTCCCGATGGGACCAGAAAGTTTTTAGCTTTTCACATGAACGACCACGTTCATATAGCTGTGACTACTGAGAATCGAACCCGCGTTCTTCTATCCTCCTCCTACTACTCCTAGTATCAATAACTAACTACTCCTACTAACCCCTCTACGTGGACCAAGTTGTTGGTAAATCCAGCTCTGCGGTCCACCTGCGCTCCATGTAGATGAGCTTCAATAGCACTGAGCTACATTTCGCAATTACAAATACTACAGTGACACCACGCTCATCCATCGGGGAGTACGACTCCCGTTCGACGCAGCCATTTCTGAGAGAATGAACTATGAAGCGCTTACGAAATATGAGAATGTAGGAGGCAGTGACAAGGATTGCTTACAAAACACCAGCTACTGCCACGCAAAATGGAACAACGCAAGCTTGTGTATCGTTGAGGAGTACACTGAAAATGGAAGAAACTCAAAGGAAACATTGAAAGAAAAATAATAAGAAAAAGGACGATTCCCAAAACCGCAATTACAATACATCAAACAATATTATCAATTATTATTTTTTCATCCAAATTGTAGAAAACGTTTCGTAAGCTTTAGCTATTTAGGTTTTTATTCGTTTCTTTTGCGAGTTATTTTTATTCACTTTATTATAACATCTTTTTTATAAGAATAAGGTAATCAATGAAATATAAAGAAACTGCGTATTTTACCCTTTCAAAAATAAGGTTATTAGCAACTTCGACGTCGTCCATATTTGAACATCACTCGCCCCGATGACACTTGTCCTCTAACCTATGGCCCGACTTCCGTTACGTGTCCGACAGTGGAGAGAGCGTAATGCAAGACAACCGACCATAACCGGACGGATAAGTTACCAGGTAGGGATACCCGACCAATAAGAACGCTGAAAGTCTGTGGGGAAAGACCAACTAAAGAAGAATGTGAAGGGCATTGTCAGATCTTTGGGCAGGGGTCCAGTACATATGTTACGTTGGTTTATTGAGAACATACAGTTTGCCAACCAGAGTGGATTTCAGATAAATTTTACAAAAAGCTGAAGTAGCAGCGATATCATTACAAATTAATCAAATGTATGTTAGTGTAACATCTGGACCAGTGGACATTTATAGATTTTTGAAATATTAGCATTTTCAAGCACTTTGCTAGCAGGAAATTCCTAAGGAGATTAAAGGTCGGGCCAGTCGCCGCCAAATAAGAAAAAATACCGCTACTAAGATTTCCCGTTCGTTGTGTAGAGGCTGAACAGTTCCCATCCACTTCTGAAAATTGAGAGGAACACCCTCAGCAGAAAAACGAGTGTGTATGGAATATTCCAGCGGTTGCCAAAAATAATGGTCAGCCGAAAAGACGCAGTATTCTCAGAATCTGAGGGGTGACCAAGATGATGTAGAGTGCTCGGTGCGGTGGCGAGGGTGTAGTCACGTGACCTCCGCTTGTGTTGGGAGGTTTGCAGATCCTAAGTGACTTTCAGACTAAAGACCCTGCGGAGGGTATGGAAGTACGCAGGTTATTTGAAATGTAACTTGGTTAGTTTTGGTCGTCAGACCACTGAGAATTGCTGCGGTAATTCTATTACATTGCTATTAGGCGCGAATGACGTAACTTGGAACAGTTAGTTATTTCGGGATAGCAACTTGGAAACTTTTGAGATTCGGATAATCTGGGTAGATTTCCGAGTTAATTCATAACACCAGTATCTATATCTGTGTGTAATTGTTGCTTTCAGATAGCAATAACTCTGTAATAACAAATTCAAACTTGTATTTATGATTTGAGAGTTTGTCTACATTTGTAAATATTCAGATCTCTATTTAATTTGAATTAAATATTTTATTGTTATTACACGTGTGTTTGATTGCTTGGGGAAACCAAGCTGGTGGCAGCGAACTCTACCATAAAGGTTGTGGTTTATGGTTGAATCCCGCTTTTACCCAAAAAATACGCACATCGCATCTGGGCTTGCGGAGTGCCGTAACAGTTAGATAGTCATATGAATTTATTGAACACATGATTTACACCTGGAAAATTTAAACGGCATTTCTACCTATTTGATTTTCCGTTTTATTTTAATTTTATGACTGGTAAAAATGGTCATTGAGTGGTCATTTCTTAACGCCAAACGGCCATTCATTTCAAGTGGCCACCAATAGCCGAGCTGTTGATAGCCATTCATATAATATATTAGAGGAGAATTCAGGAAGGAGGCGAATAATTGACAGTCATTGACGCGTTGAGGAAGTCCACGCGTCTTGGTAGTCTCTTTCGTTGAGGAGTGACTCGCGCTTAGGAGAAAGTTTCAAAGTGAAGAGGTATTTTGGAGGATATTGAGTGATAGTAAATTTGTTTGCCAAATGAGTATATTCCTTCATATATAGTTCGTTCTGTTTGTATTGTAAATGTTTTGTGATTAATTAAGGTATAATAAGCTCATGTTTTATACGATAAATACATGTTTCCTCGCATTCGAATAAAGGTTAATCGAGTAACATCAAGAATTCCAATATTCTTCTACTAATTTTTTCAATTATATTTTTTCTCCAATTTTATCACTCATTTGGCAGCTATGACGTAGTCGTAGCTTTGCTAAGCGAAAGTGAGCGGTTTCAATCCGATCTGCATGAGGTTTTCAGCTGTGGTTTCCCTCGTCTTTTTCAATCCAATTTCGTTTCGCTACCTTACTTTCTACGCCCAAGTAATGTGGCTAAGTGGGTAGAGTTGCTGGCTGGGGTTCGATCTCCGCTGAGTTGGGAATTTTTCATCACACCCCAACATCCAGACTGACTCCTAGACCCACTCAGTCTGGTGTAAAATGAGTACCAGTCTCATCTGGGGTGAAAACGGTCGGAGCGAGACACTGGCCACATCTCCTCCTCCTTGTGCCAAGGTCAAGAGATTGCTGAGCTCTACCCTCTGCAAACCCCTTGGGCACCTTCGGGACCTAAAGTGCAACAGTTCGACTATTGAATTGACATTACTTTCTTCGCCGAAAGCATGTCAGATGGCCTGAACCTCGCCATGATATGAAATGAATTGAAATTAATTTGAATTGAAAGTCCATCAATCCCCTCTTTGAAAGAATTTCCTTCTACGTCCTTCGTGCCTCCCACTTGACTTGAGCGATTCTCGGTGGAGTGCTGTCGATCCGTACGCTGGCAAAAACCCTAAGCCCGCATCGAGCGAGAGGGTCTGTCTCTCCAGAGCGGAGGGCGCTCTCTTGCACGATGGATGCGCTTGTGAAGTCCCTCTCTCCCACGGCTTCAACCTCCCACACATCCATTCGATTGACGAGAATATCTATCCTTCGTGTACAAGAAGAAGAAGGTTCTTGGATTTTATTATTATTATTGTAGTTATTGTAAATGAGAGAGGTAGCGTGCTATTTAAGCTTATCTGCATGGAGCGATAGGAGGTACGAAGTGGGTGGTAGGGCTATTGGTGGTAGGTGGACCGATTGGCTGAGTTTACCATCAACTTGGCCCACGTTAGTAATAGTTAGAGTTATTGATAGTAGGAGGATCTGGATAGAGGAAGGAAGGTTTTGCTTTTCAGTAGTCACACCTATATGAACTGGGACATTAATGTGAAAAACTACAAATTTTCTGGACCTCTCGGGAATCGAACCTGAATGATGAGATAGAACGCTTAGATTGAAGAGGATGTAAGAATTTGGGTCAATTTCTTAGGGATCGTTCATTAATTACGTGACGGTCTTGGAGGATGGAGAGGGGGGGTTGGCGAAACGTGACGATTCGTGATGAGGGGGGTACTTTAGAAAGCNAAATCATCTCAATTGATGCAAATTTTTCTACAATGAAAACAAAACTCTTGTAATCCGTTAAGACCCGTTTCTAAAGCAATAAAGGTGTCTACACCGGCCGCAATTTCTCTCGCAAGTTGCTCTCAGAAAGAACTATGGGCGACATCACTTTCTGGTCGATCTTGGACACACTTGCCGAAAGAGGGCAAGAACAGTTGTCTCCTTAATAAATAAATCAGTCTGTGTAATAATGTCGTTTTATTTAATAATTATAATTCTACAGACGTTGTTAAAATAATACATTTTACTACTACTACTAATAATAATAATATAAAACATTTATTGTCAAGAAAGCGTTTGCAAACTGTGGATGACAATAAACTAATTTACTCTCCGGAAGCAAGCAAGCGACCATCCCATCAACTCCGATCGAAGGCCCTAAGGCAGAGGAGGCGGATTGAAAAATTTCAGCAAACTCCTAGATGAGATAAAAAGTAAGTTAGCAACGTGTTATAATAATAATAGAATATCAACAAGTTTGTAATTTAACACAAAAAATTTATTTTACGAATTATTATCGAACTACAAATTGTTCTGGATATGGTGTTTATAAATCATAAGAATTGAAATAACATTAAATCCACGGTTTATTGTTTCAATAGACGCACCCCTAGACAAAAGCATAGAGAACAAGTATAAAAAATCCGCCTCTACCGGAAGGAAAACCAGAGAAAGAACCCGGGCCAGGAGGGGATATGCTAGTATAATATGGATATAAGTTAGTATTTGAAGTGAATTGAATGGTGGAAACACTCTTCTTCTAGTAGGCTCGGTAGCTGAGGTTCGAGAGGCGGTTTTTGAGAGCCACTTGATGCGTCTCGAAGAACGCACGGACGCCCTATCGGGGACTCCGCACCCTTTGTCCGTCGGCTCTGACACAGGGACCTCAGATCTGGTTCCTTTGGCGGAGGGGCGATGGAGTCCGCTGCGGGCGCCGACAGCGAAGGTCTCCTGCTTCAAACCCTCCACTGGAGGAAGGAAGGAACGAACGCCGGCTAATATTAGAATCTGTACCCGACGCGCGGCTCTGAAAGGATACAGAACATGGGAGGCTTTTCCCCTTCCATTGTCACTCGTTTCTCGAGAACGACGCTACCTCTTATTATCACACTAGCAGACCTATCCGGCGTTGCCGGGATTTGAAAAGAATCTTAAAACAATCATTACTGGATATTAAAATTGTTTAAACAATTTACAAATAAATCAACAAACACACAAAAAATTACATCAACTTTCAAAGAAAAGAATTAGTACTAATATATTTTACTCTATAGTGGATATTAAAACAGCTTTCAAAAGGTCTGGAATTTTTTAGCTCATTTTGTCCGACGTTGATAGGGGTTTACCAATGAATCACAGATTCTTTTCTTAACATAAATGGACGTTGGTACTTATTTAAAAAAATATTATGCGACGATTTTAAAATGTTTCATTTTAAGTAACCCAACATTTCAAAAATAGTATAAGATTTATTTTTAAAATGACTGTAATCATAGCAAATCTGTTGATTTATGATAGCAACATTTTCGGGAATGATTTTTGAACTATCAAACTAATGTGAGGTGGAAAGTTGTTTAAAAATTACCGATTCCATGCCGTTTTAATCTATGCGTGCTCAGAATATCGCCTTGTGCGATACTTAGTTGTTTCGCGAAGTTAACTCTGGACAGAAATTTCCGTTGCTGAACCTGAGCTGCCAAGCGAGAGATGTGCTGCTGCCCTTAAAAGGGTTATGCTACGCTTCAAACATTGGGCATAACTTTGGTGCAGCCACAGAACTTGTGTGCACAGCCCTTGCGGGGATAAAGATGGAGTATGCTCCTACAGTGCAGAAGGGGGAGATGGAGGGGTTGTTGCGTTGGTGACGTTGAATGATGCGCACAGTGGCCGAAATTACATTCTGTTGATCAAAATCGCATCTTTGTTCCATTTACTTTTCAATCAGTCGGGAAATCATTCATGGAGAAAATACGAATATTTGTTTCCTTGATAATTTATGAACAACTTCACACATCATGACGTTACAATGAAACAACAGGCGATTTTTAGTGTGTTTAATACACGCACATTAAAAAAATAGTATAGCTATGTAGATCTTGACTCCGTGGCGTTCAAACTCACAATTTCATTAATACTCGGAACACTGTGCCACTTTAAAAATAGAAAATCCGCCCTAGTTCTCCAAGTTTATTGTCCTGAGTAAATTAGATTATTGTTCTTCACGTGGCCACACGTAGTTTGTAACTGCTCTTTTGAAAATAATTTTGTATATTTATTTAGTTTTTTAAATTATAAAGGGCCGCTCGTTTCGCTTCGCGCTTTACAAATGATGAAGGAATAAAGATATGAGAGAAAAGATTTTGTATTCAAATGTACATCACTGTGAGCCGAGGCACGGTTCCTCTGCGGAGAGCTTTGGACTCAAGCGCATACACTTTGGGAACCATCTCCCCAAAGAGAACATCGTCCCCCACCTCCTCCTCCTCTCACATTTCTCGATTCAGCCATCAAAGGGATTCTAGACCTCCACGTATTCCCGCTTGAACTATTCTGCGTCTGTGTCCGAAGTTCGCCCTTCAATTATAGTTCAACGCGAACACTGTATTCGCATCACGATTGCAAAATTATGCCTTGGTGTTGCACTTTCTTTCTGTATTTCTTCTCTTTCATACTTCTCACCATACATGTGCACTTTCGAGTTGAACCGCGACGAGGTTCCAACCCGCATTCCCCAGACATAAATTTATTGTCAACAAAGCAGTTACAAACTGCGTATGACCACGTGTAGCACAACAAATTAATGTACACTCCGGAAGCAAGCAAGGGACCATCCCAGCAATTCCGAACAACGGCCCTAATAGAGACGGATTGAAAATTTCAGCACTCTCCTGTAGACCAAAATAAAAATAGTTAGCTACGAGTTATAGTAGTAACAATTGTGTTTAAAAAACATAGTTCACGAGTACGTATTATTATCGAACTGTGGATTATTCGGAATAAATAGTTTACGAAACATAACTATTAAACTAATTCTAAATTCGGCATTAATTATTACAGTAGCCTGACGCCCCTAGGCAAGAACCCGTATATGAAAGGAAAACCGGAGAAAAACCCGGGTCAGTTGAGTTTGGAGTGAAGACGGTACGGTAGTGGATTTAAAATTATAGACTTGATCTGAGCAGCTTATAGTCGGCCCTCACGAATGAGCCAGTGCCCAGAAGCTTCGTGCAACACAAAAAACCCCGCTTCGCAGCTCCTCCTCTGGTTGCCCGAACGCATTGGCGCGGCGAAGGCTACGCATATAGGCACTGAGCCTCCATAGCCATGACCTGTATAGATTGCCGATACTATGCGCGTCATGGGGGGTGAAACACCACCACCACCATCGATCGGCCCCGCATCTCCCAGAGGATTCGAGTGAGAGAATGCACGGTATGTGGGCGGAAATGTTCTCTGGAGTCGGATGGCTTTGTCGCTGACGTCACGCGCGAACGAGAAAAATTCAATCTTAATGACTCGTTTACAAGGTGAGCGTTTTTGAACTTAGTTGATTTTGCTCCAGATCTACATTTTGATTCAGAATACATAGAAATATTTGAATCAGTTTCGATGACTAGAATATGGGAAACACCCAGGTGTCGTGTGTTTGGGGTGAATTTTATTATTTTTATTATTATTTTATTTTCTCATTTTCTGGTACATAACATTAATTGTACAGATCTTAACAAAATCAAAGCACAATCAATAATCCTAGTCTAATATAGCACAATCAAATTCCATTATTTCCCAGAAATTTCCGCACTATACTCGTCATTGATATTACCATTGCCTTCTGCATCAGTTTGTAAAGATCTTCTTTCACACCTAGTTGAGGCTTCGCATCAGGCTCACGGGGATGACACCAGGGCTTGACAAAATTACTGGAACAATTTCCACTTTCTCAATATGCCATTGTCTCTTAATGGGTTCGATGAGTTCCAAGTACTTATTGATCTTTTCGGCGAATTTACTTTGTAAGTTACTGGTATTCGGGATAGAAATATCAATCAGCAAAGCATGTCGTCCTCTTTTATATATCACAAACAAACCTGGCCTATTATGCACTACGGTCCGATCTGTTAGAATAGTCCTATCCCAATATAGAGAGTACTCTTCGTTCTCCAGTACACTTACAGGCTGGTACATAAAATACCGTACTTTTTCTCCTGTGAGAAGGTGAAATCTCTCAGCCAATTCTTGGTGTAAAATTTTCGCCACTGCGTCATGCCGTTGCTTATATCCAGTACCAGAAAATGCATGCATCCTGAAATAACATGTTNGCGTCGGAATAACCTGGTCCTGAATGGTTAGCGTAAAACCCTCGGTTTCTGGAAAGATCTACCCAGATGTGAGCCAGAACTTCGACGCTTTCATGTCGACTTGAGCTTGACTCGCCTCATTTAGGTGTCTTCCATGGAAAGCTCTTGACATCCATAAGGCCCACTTTTCATTTATCATCTATTGTTAAGTCAGCAACATCCTGCCGTGCTAATTCCAAAGGCGTAAACGTATCTGCTTCACAAATTGCTTTATGCAACTCTGATGTTTGCGCTGGTATGGAAAAATTTTCTCAGATTTTTCACCTGCCGGCAAAGTTGGTTGCTAATATCTACCAGCCCTCTCCCACCCATACTCCTCGGCAACGTAGTGCGTTCAACTCAAGACTTCGGGTGATGTATGTATGTTGTTGTTTTTTATGTGGGACTTTAGGGCTCGTTAACATCGAGGTCATTAGAACCCTTAAAACTTGTACAGGTAGGGAAAATGCAGTTACGCACTAGGAAGAGCCAACATGACTCTCCCCGCTTGTGGGACTCGCCGAATGACTCAGCCATACCCACTAAAAACCCTCAAAACTCAAATCCCAGCATATCTCAAGTCTTTACTTAAAACATTTATTTTAAAAAAATAAGAAAAAAGACAAAAATAAAAGATACCCTAGCCCTAATAGCGTCGGGATCGAAGAGAACAAGAGGTGACCAAGGGAGATCAGGAAAGAGAAAGGAAGGAGCCCGGCACAAGTAAGTGGAAGTAATGCCAGACTCTGCTCGGGGCCCCGTGTTTGCCAAACACGTACTTACTAGATGTAAATCCCCTGGGGGAAGCGGAAAATGAAAGATACCCTAGCCCCAATGGCGTCGGGATCGAAAAGAACAAGAGGTGACCAAGGAATATCAGGAAAGAGAAAGGAAGGAGCCCAGCACAAGTAAGTGGAAGTAATGCCAGACTCAGCTCGGGGCCCCGTGTTTGCCAAACACGTACTTACTACATGTAGATCCCCTGGGGGAATTATTATTATTATTATTATTATTATTATTATTATTATTTGCTTCCACGATTCGTGTTACAACAAAGAACTTTGTGTTTTAGTTCGGTTATTATTATTGCATCATTTTCCCTGTATTTATTTCCGCGCTGTTTCACAATGTTGTGAACAGCCCATGTTAAGGTCGTTTGATATATTGAATTATTCTGATCTAATTAAAAATTTTACCCTTAAAACAATGAGTTTAGATGAATTTTAAGCATATGTGTAAACAAACAAATTTCAATATTTGTGGTACGATTTTACCGATCTAAATATATCTAATTTCAATTCCTCTTCCTCATTTGCCTGTTCAGATACGGAATGAATTTCATAAAGATAATTCTTTGGAATATAGATAATTTCTGCAGTTACTATTAAAATTAAATAATATTGTATGATAATTAGAAGTATCCTTTTATTCTAACAAACCGATTTTTGATCATAAAATCGTCATGTTATGTGGGCTATTTTTTGAAGTGAAGGAATATCCTACGCAGTGAAATGGATCGTGCCCTGTTCAAAACTTTCTAATTGTTTACTATTTTACGTGCTAGTGGGGAAGTGCAATTAATGCATTGAGCTATTTTATCCTTTTCCGAACGCTCGAACGAAATTTCATTGTTTATAAAGCAAATGCCCTCAACGGTTGCATATTCCACACTCATTTTCTTGTAGTTAAACAACTTCAAATGTATCTCCAAATATACGAACCCTGTTTTGGAGCAGCTCTCCGTCTATTTGTGTTGAATTTACATTTAATTTGCATAATAAAGCGTTCAAAGGCATCATTTTTAGAACGTATTCTTGTTTGCCTTGTAGTGCCTCTCTCCGTGGGGTTGTAACATAAACAGTTGTCGCTTCTCTCCAGTGCGAAGGGAAGAAGCAAAAGGATTGGTCTCCTGTGAAAGAAGGGGGAGACGCGTAAAAACAACGTCGATTTGGGTGACATTCATGTGTGAGGGAAAAGCAGCATTTACCATCTCTACTAATAAAAGCGAATTGTTTGGAATGTATATTGCTTGGAAATCGGAAGAAAAAAAATATTTGAAATTTCAAAAAACACTTTTTAAGGGTTATTGCAATTAAAATCCAAAGTACGGTTAATATTGAAGAAATACAGAGCAGAAAATCAATTAAAATTGGTTACTAATCAGTAGATGTAAATCTTCACGCACTTGACTGTTGATTATGAAGCTAGATTGTCCCCCTCAGTTCAGTTGCGTTACGTCACATCCCACTGAACGTATAATCGACGTGACCGAATCGTAGAAGCCAAATTATATAAAGGCTGTGGAAAATATTGTTTTCAAGTACATAACCTAAAAGTGAAATGAAGACCAAAGAATTCAGTGATCTTAACTTTGAGCTTTGTTTATTTCTGCGTATTGTATATTTTAGAATAATTCGTAATTATTAACGTATTACCATCCAATACTGAACACTGTTTTTGTATTTTTGTAGTTTTTATTTGTAGTATTTAGTTTTTGAAATAAACGAAAGTGAAAATTTAATACCATGAAAGTAGAGAAATGTGGAAACTAACATTTAGAATATTATACGTGAACCTCGGTCAACGCTGGGCAGAACGAGCTAAAAATATCTCTACCTCTTGGCCGGTGTTTTAATTCCCACTGTAAGGGTAAAATATGTCAATTCTCAGCCATTTTTCTTTTAATGTTCATATATTTTTGTGTTCACTTAACAATGAAAAAAAAAAAACGTTTTATCAATGAATTGTTTTATAATTTTGAATGTCCAGTAATGCTTGTTTTAATGCTTTTAAAATTCCGGGCAACGCCAAGTACTTCTGTGAGTTCAGTCACACAAACCAGAACCAAGGCTGTCACCTCAGTTATTCGTGGCTTGTTAAGAATTGAAATTTGTTTACGAGAATCTATTATAAACGTGAATCAAAATATGAATCACACTCTGAGTTACAAGTGTTGATCATCGGCTGAGGAAAGTGTTTCATGTTCGATATTTTACTTACAAAACTTCTAGAATGTTTTGTATCACGGCAACGGTTACAAATTATTCTTCCAAATACGTTTCATTTCCAATGTGTCACTTTAATAAAAGTAAAACTTTGTTGAGTACCGAGTGTTTATTCTCCGTATGGATAATCTACAATGTAAACGAATTCAAAGATTTTAATTAAAGATAAAATTTGTTTCTGTTTTCCATCAAATGTTTATTTTTAATTATTCTTTTAAATATTAAATACATCAACATCCTGTTTTATTGAATACAAATTTGTTGTATTTTTGTTGATGTTATAAGACGTAGCTAACGTTTTATTCTTGTCTAAGGAGAAAAGAGTTGAAATGGTCAATCCACCCGTGCCTTAGGGCCCTTGATCGGAATTGATGGGATGGTCCCTCGATTGCTTCCGAGGAGTAAATTAGTTTAGTCCACGTGGACACACGCAGTGTGTAACTGCTTTTTCAACAATAAATTTATTATTACATTTTTTTCAATTAATACCCCAAAAGGTCATCATAATTGAAAATTGGTCTTGATCCGATTAATTGCAGTGGAATGATTCGCGTATCGCTCGTTTCTTCTCCCGTGAGATCTGTGATCGTTTGATGTTTTTAGAGGACTGTGTTTTACCTTCAACGTAATTACTGATTCGGAGAATTACGAATTGACTCCCATAGGAATGTATGGGCGCAAGTGACGCGGTGAGACGTAAACACAAGAAATACACGTCTTCGTTGCTCGAATACCCGTAGCTGTTGTACGTGTGCGTGAAATACCTCTTTGGCATCTTTGAATGTGTAAATGCACCAACCGCTCCACCGACGCTGTCAAGCATGTATCACTGTTGGAGGACGCAATTTTGAAGAGTTATTTTAAACATTGTAATTGTCAACAACGCTGTCAATAAACGCGTTATTTTTTCCTTTGATCTCTTATTTCTTGTGTTTGGGCCTCACCGCAATCACTTGCGCCCATACATTCCTATACAAACAATAATATATATCATATCAATATCAGCCGAAAAATATTATTTAGACTACGAAGTATAGCGACGCGTTAAGAAACTGAGTTCATTTCGAACTGAGTTTGTATTCTATTAGAAGAACCCTTGCGCGAGTTGCTCTCCATTGCGAACTCAATAAAACCTGCAGGTTCATATGAGCCGTCACCTGGCTCATACACACACGATCTCCAGCTCATTGAGCCGCCTCTCTCACTCACTCACCGCAGCCCACACGACGCGACCGGATGCAGTGAGTCACGTTGCCCCGATCAATTCGTACGACAAATTGGTTCTGCACTCACCCTGGCGTCTGCTGCATTGTGCGGCTTCTGCTGGGCGGGAGCTGTAGCGGTCGGTCGCTTGGTTGTATTTGTACTTCCTGCTTGTTCGTTGGCGAAGCTCGAGTAGTTGGCTGCACTGCGGCGACCGAGATAGTCGAGAGTCGTCTCAGTTTCACAAAATAAACGGGAATAAGACACAAGGTGAGCAGGATGAGAGTCGAAATGTTACAATAACATCGTGAAATTGAATTCTTTATTTCATAAACAGTTTGAAGAAATTCAAGAACAGAAAGGAATGAAACTCGACTTGCTATGTTACTTTTTACACATTCATGTAATGAATTCAAATTAAAATCAACCAAATTAAAATGTAGTGTATATTACATAAAATAACTAAGCAAAAAATAAATGCTTTTAGTGGGAGCAATGAACCTGATGCTTTAATAACAAATTTTCAACATTAAGCATCAATTTAGTTAGGTTTAATCTAAAATCTTCTCAGTCAGTGATGTCCAGTTTGTTTCTTCTTCTTTTTTTTTTGGGGGGGGGGGGNAGCTATGAAGACGGAAAATTAAATTAAAAACTTTCTCACGATATTCCACAATACGGGATAAGTAACAGGTATGACATACACATGGCATACATACACAGTATGTGGATTATTCCATTAACGGAAAGCAGCCAAAATTATGGTCTCGGCCGGTTCATATGAGATCCCCTATCGTGGACCCCTATTTACATATCATGGACCCCCAATTTTCTTTTTCGTTGACATGGACCCCTTGAAGGTCGTAGTCGACTCCTGGGGGTCGATATAGACCACTTTGGGAATCAGTGTCATAAACCAATGATCTCCAACCTTTTAGAACACGACTGTCCTAGTTACCTTGGCTCGCGAGCCATGTACTTCACCTTCCGAACAATCGGAGCGGCCCGGGAGGGAATGGGGGTTGGCAGAATGTTTCCCGACAAATGAAACGAATAGGTTATATTGATTGATTGATTTGTTGCCCTATATTTTCATTGTCATGGACAAAATATATTACTTCAAGTTGGAAAAATTATATAGTATATCTATTTCATGAGTGTTTTTAATATTTAGTTTTATAATACAATGTTTTTCTTTGTAATGTATGACGGGGCAATCCCGAACACAATCTTCAATTTTCTCTCATCTGACATATTAACCAGAAAATTACAAACAACAATACAATTGTCGATTTGAATTCCTGTAGACGTAAAGAAAGTTACCTGTGCGCGTGTAGTCATGAAGTTAGAATGTTCTTTAGTACCGGAATTAGTCAGGTTAAAGATGATGTGAACTTATTTATATTGAGGATTTGTTTAAAAGGTACATATTTTTCTGTTCTGTGTGTCTGCGGTATCCACATGTTTTCTTCTTCTTTGATATCTGATAACTACTTTGTTGAACAACGAATGCGTCTTTAATATATTATATATTTAAAGTTGAATGTTTCTGTTTTACACGGAAAGGATCCGAAGTATATAACCCTTTTATTTTTCAAGATCATAAGTATTAAACATATAAACAAAATCTTATTTCGTTTAAATCTTGTACATTCTTATTTATCTTTTCTTTTTCTTGTCATCCCTATGACGTCACTACTACTTTTCCTTCTGGTGTTCACATAGAAACAAAAATTATCGCAAAAATGCTTCTTACTATGTGGAAGTTCTTTTGTTTCTTTTAACGTTCGTTGCTTTGTTTTGACAATTGAGAATATCAAACATTTTCAGTCATCAATGTAAAAAACTATCATTATTTAGGCTCAAAATCCAGAAACTTCCATGCTTGAATTCGCGGTACCTCACCTAGTTTCCGATAAAACAAGACCACAGTATTCACCTCAGGAGATGTTCCATTAGTTGATAGAATCATTATTGAGACATTTTTGTTAGAAAATCAGGGAAAATTAAAGTGTGGATTCAAAAAAAATTGTAACATTATCAATTTTATGTGAAACCGTGGAGAAGAATGTAAATCAATAGTTGTTTGACTTTGACATTTTTATGCAACGGCATAACAACATTCTGAAATTTATTGCTACGAAATAATAAATGGAATATCACTTCGAATTGCAATCAATTGACACATACTGAAAGTCGATAATTGGTGTTTATTGCCAGTTAATATAATTGTGCGAGAATGAGTGCATTCCAGATAACAATTATTTACACAGAAATATGAAACATATTACAATTGAATACGACTTAATTATTGAAACAATTAAATACGTTTTGTGAAAATATGTTCTGTCCATGATGTGAAATATATTTGACTTTACATCAATCAATTAATGAACTGGTGCGTATGGTATTATTATTAGATCTGTATTTTGTCAAGTCCTCTGTATGTTTTCCCGAACTGGGAGCATGCTTTTTCGAACGTTAATTACAAGACCCAAGAGTATAATTTGTTCAATGTTAAATTTTATAGTAAAACAGAATTTATTATTGCACAAGTACATTAGAACTTTTGAAGATAAAAAATCTCAAGAACTAACTCTAGTGTACTCCATTTGAATATGGAATGCTAACAAAATATGTATAAAATTTTGGATAATAGAATTTGAAAATTCGTCTCAGACAACGTACTTTTCAGATAACAATTCTAAACGTAAAAATGGTCCACATTTGCACATTACGTAGTTAGATGCTGTGGTTGCGCAGAATGATCCCGATTTTATGGTACAAGCTTAAAGCATTTGTAGATGACACTGTACCAATCGTTTGTTGTTTGTATAGTATTTATTGTATGGACGCAAGTGACGCGGTGAGGCGCAAACACAAGAAAGGCAAGAGTGTTTATTCACAAGTGCAATGTTTACAATAACTGTTCAAAATTGTCCTGCAACAGTGATACATACTTGACTGATTGGCGTTCACATTCAAAGATTGCGAAGAGGTAATTCACTTGCACACGTGTAGCTACGGATATTCGAGCAACGAGATCGTGTATTTCCTGTGTTCGTACCTCACTACGTCACTTGCGCTCTTGCATTCCAATGCAGTGCGTATTTTACAGTGTCCTGTACCAATCCTTAACTCTTGCGCCATGAATTCAGGATCATTCTGTGTGACCACAATCTCTAACTACATGAAATGGAAATGTGGTTAATAGCGGCTCACTTTTCCATCCCAATTTCTGCCAACAAATACGAAAAGAAATGGTGTTGCAACAATTATTGGTGATGGCAAGGAGTCATAATTATTTCTGGAGAAACGTCACGATAATCTTATTGCACAAATACAATCAGCATAATGAAAAACACTGATTAGTTGATAAAAATATATTTTCATGTATTCTGATTTTCCTGGAAACCACCGTCATTATTTGAATTCAAAATTTAGAAAAGTTACAATAATTGTTCTAATTTTTAAATACATTTAACATGTTTCTGGGTTTTGAGAGTAATGGTTTTGCGTCAGTTCTGCACGTAGGTGGGAGCAGCGCTCCAAGTTAAACTCGCGGAGATGTAAGATTGTTTTCTTTATTTTAATTTTTTTTGTGTGTTATAAAACACACTGTTGTAAATAATAATGAGGAAAAAACAGGATTTAACTTCTATATAGTGCAAGCAATATTCAGCAACTCGCTAGACTCGTCTGAGTATTAACATGGAAGCGGCGGAGCTGCGGCGGTTTCATGCTTTATGTACGCATCCCACTTCGGATAAATATCTTTCTCAGATGTCCAGTTATGTAAAAACATTAAAGTAAACTTCCATCACTTTCGTGATTTATAAGTTGGCCTTATTTTTCAAAATAGTGTTTTCTCCATAAGACACAATGTATTTCACCATCAATTATAATTACAATTATCTCTTTTAAACGGCCGGTGAGGTTATGTTTTTCTAGTTGAAATCACAATAAGTTCATGTTACTCTGTTTATTCCTTTGCAGATTTAAGATATTTTAATTCTACGTACGCCTCGAGCACAACCTGAACGTCCATGATCAAACAATGAACGCTTTTCCTTTCTCCGTAGAGCCGCAGCCGCAGCCGCGCGCGCAGCCGTCGCTCGTAAAACCAGTAAACAAAGAGAAGAACGTCGCACGGACATCTGCGAGCGAGGAGAATAGCGATTAAATGTCTGCGTCGCATAGCGGCCGGCTGATGTCACGAAAGACACACTCTCAGGTCGGTTTGCGTCTTCAGAGAAGAGATTCCGCTCCCCCACTCTTTTTAGTTTCTCCTCTCTTATAAAATGAAGAGAGATAAAACAATTTACTGGCGTTTTCCCTCAAATTCCCGATTCTTAATCCTCTTTGGCAGTCTGTTTTTCAGAAATTTTATTTCGTACGATGAAAGCGTCGATAGAAGGATTGGTGAGAGTATTGGAATTTACGAAAGAAGATTGATCTCTTTGTTCATATTAAGTTAATTCGTGCTTCCCTGTAGAATTTATTTTTAAAAGGCCTAACTTCAGTACCTCTTCCTTCGTCACGCTGCTGTTGTTCCCAGCGGACACCGCGGCAACCCTTCACGAGGTGTGTGCCGCACCTCCGTTATAGTTTTCAGCCATTGGGACTGGTTTTTTAATTCCAAAGTTGGTTTCTCTTGGTGGCAAAACAGGCATCTTTATATGTCTTGTGAGAATACCTAATATGACATCGATATAAAAAGTGACGTTTAAATATGATAGAAATTCCTCTTACATTAAGGTCTATACAGTGAAGCCTCTTTAACTCGAAACCTGTTAACTCGAAATCCTCTCTAAGACGAAGAAGTTAGCCATTCCCTTCCGTTTAAATATAAAAAAACCCTACAACTCGAATTATTTAAACGCTATAACTCGATCTGAATATGATTTCCCTGTGATATACTATCCGTACACATCACGCTCTCTAACTCGAAGTACGAATCTAGCGGACTCTATAACTCGAAAAAGCAACATCTAAACTTCTGTAAATGGAAATACTTTTAGCAAGACTCTTTTAACTCCAAGCAATAGTTTCGTTGTCGTCAATAACCAATTCCAAAAAAATTATTTTGTTGAAAGATGTAGTGATATCGATGACAATATATTTAGTGACTTGTTTACAATCGAAAATACAATTGAATTATCAATAGTGTTAATTTCTTGACTCAAAAGAAAATTACAATTTCTTTTAATACATGCATATTTTCAAGTTGTTCCTTTACCATAAAATAATCTTTCTACATGTAATTAAGTACAATAGAAATGTAGTAAAATAAATCTGTATAAGTCGAATTTTTATTTTCTCGTGACTCTATAACTTGAATAACATATGCCTCTGTAAGTCGAAATTGATAATGTTAAAAACTCCTTATCTCGAAGTCCTCGATAACTCGAAAACTCAACTCGAAACTTATAACCTTTCCCTTAAAGTTCTAGTTAAAGAGGCTCCACTGTATTAATAATAGTGTCAAAACAACTTGTGACAGAGTGGCCGAAGTCGTTAAATAACATTGCCTGTGTACATATTCCAAGTCATGTAACTATGACGAAAATTATGCAATATGGCTGCCTAATATGTATTACCAACTTCCACGAATTTCGGTAATATGCGAATAAATATTAATAGTAGTCACAAAAGCGGATATTTGCTGGAAGAAATACAATCTGATATCGCAACAAAGAAAGACACGAGGTAATATTCCTTGCACACGCTGGATGCAGAAGAAACAGCACGGCGCCACAGACCGTGTGAATTGAATTGATGGCTGATGCGAGTGTGCACTGAAGCTGCACCAGTGCGGGGAGATATGGTTGTTCCATTTATCTATCGATGCACGGTAGCGGCGTCCCGGAGTCTTTTTCTGCGTGGTGGGACTGCACTGGCCGTCGTTGAAGATACGTTAGTCTGTGGATAACGCATTGAATTAACACCTGCGGATAAGCTATGAATTTGTTGCAAATAAAGCTTTTGCACGTACCACGTTTGTTCAGAGCACGATTATTGTGCACTGTATCGTAGTCACAAAGGCCAGAATCTTTCGCGAGAGATATTCTATTCACATGGTACACTCTTCCGTCGGAGCAATTTTCATTGATTTGTCCCAGAGTCAAAGCATTGAGGTTTCCGTCATTAGGTTGGGGCGAACGCAATTAAATTCGTGTGAATTTCTAAATACATTTTAATAAATATGTGTCGAAATACTTTTGCATGTTTTTTTTCAAATCAAACAATGCACGACTAATTAATCTTTTCCGAAAGACAATCTTCATATGTAGGTTTGAATAACTTGTTAATTTGACGAAAAAACGGCTGCATTCGTTGATCGGCCACACACGCTCTGAACCAGAGGTCCCCAAAATTTTGTTGTTTCGTGGACCACTCGCCATGTTTTTCGGTTTTGGGTAGACTCCCTGCTTATCTAATATTACATTTTTTTTTTAATTCATCAACTTCGAATGTGTTTTTGACACTTGGTATAGTGCTATTCACTTTGAAAGATTTAAATTTCTAACTGTAATGTTTACTTCATGCTAATTAAAAATGTTTACTTCGTAGGTAGTTTTTATTTAAAATAAATAGATGTGTTTATGAGAAAGTATGTTAGTAGTTAGGTGCTGTTGTGGACCCGCATTTGCATCTCACGGACTTTCTGTTTTTCGTTGACGTGGACCTCTCGTAGTCGACCCCTGGGGGTCGATATAGGTCGCTTTGGGAATATATCAGTGCTCTAGACGCACTCCGATTTGTCCGGTTCTCGGGCGCTCCCAGCGGAATAAATGGAAAACTCTACAGATCACAAAAGGTCCGTTGCCGATAGTGTAGTATAACGCAGCCGCAGAGCTCACTTCACTCAGTTATTTCATTGATTTCTATAGTTATACTGCTTTGTAAAAAGTAATTGAGCTGCATTTAAATATCATTGAAATGTTAGTGTATTGGGGGCCGTGTCAACGGACCGGATCACTTGCGTGTCAACGGAGCGGAAGCGGAAGATTTCGGGGGAGTGTCGCCGCCGAGTCACTTCTGGTCACGCGACCGCACAGGTACGAGATCGTATCTTGAATGGTGGATCAGACCAATGCAGCCCGTGCCTATCACGGAATTACGCTGCTAATGGAGCTCGTTTTCCGAACATCGGGAATAAAACACTTTCTAATGAGACATGCAATCATTGATTAAAATTAACTCAAAAGTGAAGTAACTGAGCATTTACTTGAAACGTCTGTCTTCGGCGACATGGAGGTTCCCGTCTATCATTACAGGGACAGTCCCCCGAGAAAGTCCCTTTTCAATTCCTGCCTTGAAGAGGGTGACGCATCTGTGCATGCGTTGCCGTGTTTCTATGCCTTGAGAAATAAGTTTATTGTATATTAGTCTCAGTAAATTATTTCGTTGTCCTCAAAATGGTCTTAGGCAGTTTGTAACATTACAATTATTTCTGCCTTTCTTTATTTATTCACTTGATGTTGGTACAGAGCTTGTACTCAGTGTAGCCAACGCTTTTACTTCGTCATCGTCCATAAGAGTAATGATATTTGTACCTCGCGTTACGTTGGCACTCCATTCGAATTCCTCAAAACTTAAATCCATCGCCAACCTCGGACACCAATTCAATTTACGTGCTCTTGCGTTGCTATTCTGTTCCTTCTGTATCGAACATGTGGAACGAATATTCCCTTGTGTTTATGTGTTGTGTTATTTCTTTACAGCAAATAGTCGCTTTCGTGACCACTATAAATATTTATTTGGATATAACTTGAATTCCTAGAAGTTGGCAATTCGTGTTAGGGAGCCATGTTGCATAATTTTCGGTAAAGTTACATGACTCAGAGTAAACGTGTATATTCCTAACCTGCAAACATGGACGTCTGCTGACTGAAAATATAGTAGAACTTAGTTAAACGTTGTAAAAAATACAATACATTAACCGGTATGGCTTTAAAAAAGTCCTCGATCTCCAACAAAAAATCAAAATTGCTTGAATATTATTCGTTCGTGTCTACATCGACAGTGGTATGAAGTTACTCTCAGTGTGGTGTGGTGTTGATTTAATCGCCCGTTCAGCTGCAGTGGGTAATTGAACTCCTACTGGTGATCTGCGAACCGTATACGTCCTGATAACTTATCTTTACGGCCCACAACTTATATTACGGTTTGCATTCAGGGTACAACTTTGTGGTAGAAATCTATGTGGTCAGAATTAATATTTCACGTGGCATTTCCGGCGAAAATAACTCAATAAACCAGTTCCATATTACAACATGAAAACATTTTTTTTTTGTAATACTAAATATTAAAGTTACTTTTAAGAATTAAGAAATAATATCTGGGTGACCGAGCTTCGCTCGAATAGCTCACAAAATGGTCATGTAACAAAATATTTTTCGCAAAGGGATTGAAGCAATGGTTTACTTCCTCAGTGTTACACTGCTGTGTAACCATGAATATAACGAATGATAATTCCATACGTAACTATTTTGCTAATTTGGTTACTGCGCAGTTTACGTTGCACACATAAGATGTTTTGTGTGTGTGTGTGTGGGTCTAAGGAGTAATTCTGAAATTTTATGGAATTGACACCCCGTATTTACGCGGTAGAACACATACTGAGAGTAAATAGAAAATAATATTTTTTCTTAAATTGTGCTTTCCTCTTTTATTCACTCATTCGTACACAAATGAAAATTATCTATTCACTGTAACCCACAATATACCCTATTTATAATATTAGACATTACTATTAGACATACATATTTATTTATGAGATAAGTGTTGACTTCATGGTGACTACCGTGAGAAAGTATTCGCCGTCCCTACGACACCGATCAGTGAACAGTCTGCAGTTAAAAGAAGGTATTTTGCCTCTGATTGGTAATCACTTATTCTTCAGGTCTTTACTTTCATATTATTCATAGGTATAAGGAAAGTATAATGAATGTCCGAAAAATAAATCGAGATCTCTTCAGGTCTTTACGATAATGGTGTGTATGTGATAGATAATGGTTTGTATCTTTATTCTATAACACACAAAATAATGAACGTATCCGAACCAAACTTGAATTTGGTTTGAGTACATTTGAAATAGGGACCCATTTCTGCAGACTCTTTGCACACTCTTTCCGTCGCTGTAGACACGTGGCTCTTTACTCGTGTCAGCAGAATGATACTTCTCACGCTGCCGCACACAACTTGAAAAACTGGGGTCAACATTGAAATATAATATTCTACACGCGTGTTCATTTTCAATCGAGGATTGAAAGGAAAGGTTGTACTCTTTGAATGTTTATTTTCTCTTTATGTCTTCAAAAACGTAGTAGCACAATTTTGTTTTTCAATTCATTACTGAATTTTCTTTTTGAATTGAACATATCTTGGAACACATTTTAACTTTGAAGAAACTTACAATCCTCTTATTTATGTGCCATTATTACTTTACATGAATTCGCTGGTTTGTAGTTTGTTAGTAGAGCTAACCTTCATTCAATGTGATGTGTTGTTACTACGTTACATCAAAAGTAGTCGTGTCAAATTCAAATCAATATTGTTTATTTCATAATATTTCAGCCTTGAAAATATTAAGTGCGGTAATTTAATTATCTTTTTAATAATAAAATAAAAGTTCGTCGACATTTGTTCGTGGTAGAGGGATGTACGTGCGAGGTCCGAGTTCGATTCCCCGCCGAGAAAGTTATATATTCATTTATTTTTGTTCACATGATCTGCCTCATTAAACTTTCCTCGTGCGTTTAACATGTTTATTGTTACTATTAAAGAACCATTTTTTTTAATTAAAGAACAAAATTTAAGTCAGCTGTGTCGAAAAACCCCGGTTCAATAAGTTTGGTGCGCTGTGGATGGTGAATCTGAGTTTTGGGATTCTTAACTATTACATAACTTATTTGTTTGATTGTTACAAATGAAAATAAATTATTAATGATTGAAAGAACATTCGAGATGGAAACTCGAATGAACTAAAATAAAAAATATTGCCTAAAATTAACGTTTTTGTTTGGTGGGGGGGGCTTTACGGCTCGTCGACATCAAGGTCATTAGANTAGGGAAAATGCAGTTGCGCACTAAGGAGAGCCAACATGACTCTCCCGCGTGTGGGACTCGCCAAATGACTCAACCATACCAACTCAAAACTCAAATATCAAGAGATCTCAAAAGCGTCGGGATCGAAAAGAACAAGAGGTGACCAAGGAAGGTCAGGAAAGAGAAAGGAAGGAGCCAGGCAAAAGTAAGTGGAAGTAATGCCAGACTCAGCTCGGGGCTCCGTGTTTGCCAAACACGTACTTACTAGATGTAAGTCCCCTGGGGGTTAAAATTAACGTGAGAACCATGCATGTCATGCCAATTGGCTGAACGGGAGCAGGTACTCAACATGCGCTGCGATACACTATGGAGCTGTCAGCGAAAGAAAAGCAATGAGAGAGGAGTCTGAAGACTACGAGAAACTCGAGGCGCCAATGACAGTATAGCGAGATGACCGAATCTTCCTCTAGCTGTAGACACGTGGGCGTTTTACTCTTGTCAGCAGAATCTTAGTGAGTTTACTTCTGGATGCTGCGGCCCTATATCAGCCGATTCGTAGAACCAGCATTAGTAGATATGCCAAATGTGATGGACAGAGGACTTGATCCCTAACCTTCAAAGAACAGTGCGCGAAGTTAGCTTTTCAATGGTTCAATGGTTTAGGAATACAGCTGACATCTCGTCTACCTGAGCAGAGCGTGGTCGAAGGTTAAAGGGCTCAGTCACTTTCCAAAAAGATTTTATAAAGCTTTGGCGCATTAATTCACATAATCGGATCATTCCAGCTTTATATTCAAATTTAGATTTGTTCATTAATGAGAAAATTTCAATCTTGTTGGGACTGCATTATAGTGTTTCCGGTGGTGCAGAACACTAGTAAAAAATACAATTATTGTTCGCCGAATGCGAGGGGCGAGAGACCCTCATAAATACGCATTTCAGCACAGGACTCCCGCTGGTGCTGAGAAAAGAATAATTAAACGCAGCTGGCCGAGCTGCTGATTAAGAGATTAGAGCGTATTAGGACTTCCGGCGACGCGGCCGAACCTCGCGCGTCTCGGGGACAAAGCGGGAGCCCTGCGAAACGCAGCTCCGGTTGTAATTAACGGCGCTCGCCGTCGTTATTTCATAAAGCAAACGCCATGTTCAAAAAACGCGACTACGCGACTCCTTCACTCGTAATTGGTTTCTGCTGATCGCGCGCGCGCTCGGCTTCTTTCTGCAAATGCTGCGAGGAGAAGCCGGTGGGAAGGCGGCTGGATTGCCACCGTGCGTAGCAGGGCCGTCGTGTTCAAAGTCGGGATGACGGAGGCGGAGAATGGGATAAAACTTGTGGAAAGGCTTGTGGCGAGGAGGGGGGAATGAGAGAATTCAGAAAGGACTCAAAACCAGGTAATATGTAACCTGAGAAGAAGAAAACATTAAAGCGAATTCACTATATTTATTAGTCTATTGTAAAGTAGGTGCAGTAAATTAGTTTATTAGTCTCTACACGGTCACAGGCAATTTGTAACTCCTCTCTTCATAATAAATTATTTATGTTGGTATAGCGCTTGTGCACAGAGCAACCAACACTTTTACTTCGCCATCGTCCATTAGAGTAATAATATTTGTACCTCGCGTTATGTTGGCAGCACATTCGAATTTTTCAAAACTTAAATCTATCGCCAACATTGACCATCAGTTCAATTCACTTGGTGGCTCTAGTGGCACTATTCTGATCTTTCTTCATCACGTATTTGGGACGTATATTAAAACTTAAATATTTTACAGCAAATAGACGCTTTTGTGGATACTATAATTATTTATTTGTATAATACTTAAACTTTTGCAATTCGTGTTAGGCAGCCACATCGTATTCTTTTCGGCAGAGTTTCGTGGCTTTAAGTATTAAGAGTTTTAAATGAATGTTTGGTAAATTCCTTCCTTAAAACCTGCCACGCAAACAGAAGACCTCTAATTACTATAGCTAGCACTACGAAGGCAACCTCTGTTATTTTTTCTTCTAAAAAATGTTGAAGTTAAAAAAGAATTATTTTGCTTACAGCCAATAAAATGTAAAAATACCTTCGAATACCTGAAAATATATATCACGTGAATATTGAGACACAACTACAAACGTTCGGCCACATACAAATTTTTTTTCTAACTTTTCAAAAAATGTAAACAATTTTCTGTTCTAAACAATTTTTATTTCCTGATCATCCTAATGGACACAACCGACGCAACAACATTTCTTTCCGTTCTTATGTTTTCTAGTGATTCTTTATGACATTTTGCGAGTAGCGCTGTCTGTGAGGTAGGTTATGAACTACGTCACGTGACTTCATCGACTGATCACGCCGCGACAGAGTGAGGCAGCGATCTGCTTTCGTGGAGCGGACATATTTCCTCACGCTACGGAACATGTCGACGCTGAGGAAGCAAAACCGCCTAAGTGACAATTTTTCCAGAATAATCCATAGTTCAATAATATTTTTTACATGTACAGTTTTTGCTTCAAATTAGAAACATTCTATTAGTATTATAACTCGTCGCTAACTTTTCATCTTATCTAGGAATCTTTGCTGAAATTTTTGAATCCGCCTCTGCCTTAGGGCCCTTGATCGGAATTGATGGGATGGTCCGTTGCTTGCTTCCGGAGAGTAAATTAGTTTATTGTCCTCCACGTTGTCATACGCAGTTTGTACTGTTTTTTGACAATAAATTTATTATTATTATTGTTTAATTAGGAATTTTGTACCTCCATGGAAACATGCATTTTGCATGTTCTCGCGACGTAATTCGTCGAAAATTCAACAGAATAAGCAAATGTGGTATTTTCCCAGTAAACATGACACCGCCTATTTCCTCTAAATATGACAATGTTATTTAGTTCCACTAAATGTAACTTAGTATATTATCTCTCACGTGGTCATATGCAGTTTGCCACAGTTCTTTTGACAATAAAGTTTATTTATTAATTTATTTGTAATAATAAAACTACCGATATTCACTAAGGTTTTTCAGCTTTCCCGGAAAATGAGCTTTTTCGTCACATTGGCTGTGTTGTTTCTTAAGCGACGATGTGTTAAGTATTGTACAATTGTTGAGGTATTCCGCTGCGTAGAAATATGCCAATACGTAACAGCAATTAAATGATAAAGAAGACAAAAACGCTTCTCGCTCCCTTTCCACGTATGTGTTTGAACGTCCTTCCCTCCCTTTAATTATTCCAGTCGCTGATCAAAGTCCAAACTGATTATGCGAAATCTGTTCGGGGCTTTTCTGTTTTAATGGCATCGTTTTCTGAATGGAGCTAATGAAGGTTTCGAATTGAAAAATCTGTTAAATAATTGGCATGTCCTAATGTAATTTATAAATACAAGTTAATCCCTTTTTTGTTGACAAATTACGTTCTTCACGAATTGGCGTATGTTATTCAAGAAATAATGAAATGAAATTTTGTGTAACTGCATTCGATTTATACGCTACTATAGAGCTGACCGTTGTCCGGCTTCGCTCCACAAGTACGATATTTTCTATTCTAGTTGTAGCTGAGTTTAAAAGAAAACAGTGCTTTTACATACAAATATTGTGCTGCTATATTAATTATCGTGAGGTGTAGCGAAAATTTAAAAAACACCCCTGAATCATCGCCATAAAAGTACAATTACGAAAAATCCCACAATACGCAAGCAGCACCCTATCATAATATTTCTTAACCATCTTATTAAAGTTTCTATCTTGCATGGTAAATATTTTTGCCCATAATGAATGAGTGAATTAGGCTCATTTTGGACTAATAATATAGAGATTAGTGTGCTTAACCAATGCGTAGGCACACGCGTATAAACGGTCCTTCAGCGGACACACCGTAGCCACCTGGTTCACTCATCTCCTGTATGGGGATAAGTCTCAGGTCTCCCGAGGGTTAGGTCAGGGTGGAAATGGTGTACAGTTGTGGAAAGAGAATGGGTTGTGTAGTGGTTAACACCCCTACGATCAAAGCAGGAGTCCCGGGTTCGACTCCCAGCTCGTCNTTCACCGTTTTCACCTGACCGAAAGTTATCTCATATTTGATTACAGTGTGTTTCGACCGTTGGAGCAGCACAATCCCAACGCACTACTCTATTGCTAAGAAGAAACACTCATTATTCGGAAATAACGTAGAAACGTCATATCTAGTTGAACTACCTGGCGTTGCCCGGAATTTAAAAGGAAATAAAAAACACTCGTTACATGTCATTCAACATTTTAAAACAATTCACAAATAAAACAACGTTCAAAGAAAAATTGGCTCAGTGAATTGACCTACAGAGGGTATTAAAGCACCTGTCAACAGGTCTAGATTTTTCTAGCTCATTTTGCTCGGTTTCTCCCGGGTTTTTATATAATGTTCTAAATATTTCTCTACTTTCGTCAGATTAAATTTTCTCTTTTGTTAGTTTCAAAAATTAAATGTCGCGAAGAAAACCTAAACAGCGTGTACATAATTATGAATTATTTTAAAATCCAGACCGAAGGAATATTCGCATTACAAAAGGATTAAAATAAACTAAGTGTATACTTAAGGCGTCTGAATTTTTTGGTTTTCATTTAACTTTTGGGTATTTACTTGAAAACAACGTGCTTCTCAGTCTTTATATAATTTCCTTCTACGATTCGGTCACGCAGATCATTCGCCTCGTAACGAACTCTGACGGACACGTTACTAAGCTTCATAGTCAACAGTCATGCGAGTGAAGATTCACATCTACTGATTAGCAGCCAATTTTCATAGATTTTCTGCTCTTGTAATCCATAAATACTAACCATACCTTGCATTTTAATTGCAATAACTCTTAAGATTTATTTTGAAATTTCAAATCTATCGATTTTTCGATGCCACACACGTTCCAAACAACACAGTCATGAGTGTAGATAGCTAAAAATGTTGTTTTATTCAAATAAAAATGCGATTGGGCAAATGTTAGATTTGGAAAGGTAGTGTCGGTTGGGGCAGCAGAGAGAAGGCAGAGATACTGCCCACTAAACCGCTTTGTGTAATTGAGTCACAAGCGAAAAGAAGAAGAAAACTAGTGGTGCAATATCATTGCACCAACACTCTCTCATATACGTTCGTTTTTTTTCATCTGCAGCATAGAGTGACAAAAAATATAGTAAAAGTGTTATGTAAATGTAATTTCGTTGTAGACAGAAATTGATGTATTTTCATATCTGCTGTGCGTTTGCTGTCCTCCTAAGAATTTTATCATATCTTTCATTTCACTTCACGAAAAGTGTATTCTACGTCTGATTGGTCCATTTACACTGCTAAATATTATTCAAGCTTCTCGAAACAGTAAACTAATGTGTAAGTGTAACAGACTGAAATTATTTTACTGCGTCTATATCAAACTTTCAAGCGAAATACCACAAATGCGGATGTAATGCATACTAATTCTACTTTATAAACATAAAATATAAGCAAAATCGTTGGAGCCGTTTTTTGAGAAACATTCAAAAGAGTACTTTGACGTTCATGCAAAAAAAAAGTAAAAATGTTTTAAAGTAAAAAGAAATAGGACATGTGCATCGACAACAAGTAAATTCTATCGTAAATACGACATATGAATTAAATATATTCATCCGTTTGCTCAGAATCGCTGCACTCAAACGGACAGACGGACGGAAGGACGTTATGCCAAAAACAACTTTTTCTGAATCAGGGATAACCAAACCGGATATTTCCGTCGAAATCTTGCTTTCGAATTTTTTTACGAATATAAAACTTTCTATATACTACTTTGTATATGAGAAAGTAACAACTTATATACTACGATATTGGTCGGTTTCTGCTGACACACAAGACTAATTGAAATACACCACAAAAATGTATTTGACAGTACTCTATATATTATTAATTGAAAGTCCTGATAGAATTGAGATGATCAAGTTTATCAGTGCATATGTTCCTTCTGTGTATCTAAACGTGGGGAAGATATGTGATAACTTTCGGTCATACGAAAACGGCGACGAGCTGGGAATCGAACCCGGGACTCCTGCTTTGATCGTAGGGGTGTTAACCACTACACAACCAATTCTCTTTCCACAACTGTACACCATTTCCACCCTGACCTAACCCTCGGGAGACCTGAGACTTATCCCCATACATGAGATGAGTGAACCAAGTGGCTGCGGCGTGTGCGCTGAAGGACCGGTTCTACACGTGCCTACGCATTTCACCTGGGAGAAAGTTATCACACGGAAGAAATATGTACATTTATTTATATAGTTTACCTCCAACTTCTCTCGGTAATAAGCAACAGTATCGAAATAAACAAACTAAATGCTCGAAACATCCAATTTAATCACTAAATACATGAGAGCATTTAGCTAGGCCACACAAAATCAGCATCCGCTTTCATGGGATTAAAAGTTAATTCTCTCTCTACTATTTGGACTGAGAGCGATTTAACGAGACGAAAACCCGAGCCTTTAACCTCCGACAACAATGTCAATGTAAAACGATTAAAATGTAATTAGTTGACATTTTTCAACGAAACGTTAAAATTTGTCTTTAACCAATGTGACCGATCCTTTTCAAAGTATGAGATGCGTCAAAGGAATACATATGAAACAAGAAAAATAGCCAGCGATGATAAACATGTTTGTTGCGTATTGATCCACGAATAATGGGGTGTAATTTTGGTGGGTGTTTAACGTGGGTCTTCTGCAAACACCAACTCTGCTATCTATAATTTTTACGACGACTGCAGAAGTTTGTACGTGTTATAATTTGAACGGAGGTGGCTAAATGAAGTAAAGTTTGTACGAAATAATTTTGCTATTTGATGTACTTGTTAAAGTATTTCCTTTTTTAAAATTTTCCTTTTCCTTCATTCACAATGTGACGTTAATTGTTACCGAGCTCAATGGCATAATGAAGTAAAATTTTAGTTCCAGGGAAAAGATTTTGCTATTGATACTTTAAAAATAAATTTATTATTATAGGATTAGAAGTTGATATAAAGAAGAGAAAAATCTATTGCTTGATCAACCTTATCAACACAGAAATTTTAAAATTAAAAGATGGTCCCTGGGCAAAACAGTGTGCCACCTTCGCGTCGTCTCTCTTAACCGAAGTTTTCCTTCACTCTGTGAGCTATTTACAAAGTTTTAAGGATTTTACCACCTCCAGGGGATGAGTGGCACCGCGGCACACCTTTCCTCTCCCCTTCCAGACTCCCTTGGTAGACCTCTCCCGAACGAGTGTCCTTCAACTCGCCGTCTACCAACGCCCTCTGACCGTCGCCGTGTCGCCCTGGCCCTCCGCGGGACGACGCACTAATAGGGACTCAACTGTACTGCTGAGGCAACTGCTCCGTTCCCCCTCCCCCCCCCCACTTCCTCCTGCGACCAGTTTAAAATAAAAACTCTGGCGCAGTCGTCGTCAGAGAAACGTAATTCCTCGCATTACGAGGATTTTGTTTTATTTTTGTTTTTGTTTTTGCTTTTTGAACTTTAATACTCGTGAAGTTGAAAGAACTTTTTCCTCTTCTACTTTATCCGATTCAACACTTTATGAATAAAGAGAAGTTTGGAAGAGCGCGAAATTTTTTGAGAGATCATAAAATCTTTGCGATTTGGATTCTGACGAATATCTTTTCTGAGTTGGCATAGTGTATGGAGCGCTCATGATATCAGTTGTGGAATATTACGTGCCGTCGTATGCTTTTATTTCTTTTCATAAAAATATTGATTTAATTTGTTTCTATCAGTTAATAATACAGTATAAACAATATTCAGGAACACGCTTGACTCGTATAAAATACATAATAGCAAATGCAAAAACCGAGCGCAACGGATTCTCGATGTACGACGCATCACACCTCGGAAAAATTGTCATATCTCCGATGACATAGAGCTAAAAATGATATAAAAAATACAATTGAAAATTCGCTACGAATTAAAGTAATTTTCGCGATTTCAAAGTTGGTCTGTTTTTGAAAATAAGTGTTTTCTCTATAACTGACGATGTATTACTCGATCAATTATAATACACCAATTATTTCATTGTTCGGTGAGGTTATGGTTGTCAAGTTGACGTCGCCATGAGTACATGTTAGTCTGATTTCAGGTATTTTAGAGATGTAATTCTACCTACGTTAGTACAACCTTAAGTCATCACCATATTCTCCGAAGGATACTGTAACTAAATTCACTCAGCGGTTTCTGGACTTCGTTGCTGTAAGGAGGGTGTACGGTCAGCACGGCGAGTCACCTCACTCTTCAGCCGTCATCGGGTTTCAAACCGCGACCGTCCAGTCAGCAACTCGATTATAACGACCGAAAATATCATTCATAAACAGAGACACTGTGGAGTGGGAGTAACCCTGCTTTCCAGCTGCCACAAATCCCGAGGTCCTTGCATGATTTTGTAATATGTTTTTTTTATTTTTTGATAATCAAAATGGGATAGTGAACTTGGAAATAGTATCATTGATATTAATTATATCTGAAATCTTGTTGCAGATATATTTTGGGGGGTAATTGCGGACAGTACATTTTTCATTTCAATCAATTAGGGGTAATTACGGACATATCTAGATACCACAATTATTTTCAAAGAACCTTTATTATTAAATTTATATTCGTCTGACAGTTTTGCTTTTGAAAGTATAATGCTTGACACTATAATGCATTGTAAAAATTATCGTACTTTTACGTTATCAATGAAATAATGTAACGAATGCACGTTATCAATGCAAATAGAAGACTAGTGTCGATTTATTTTCAAGATTTCAACTGTTTTATGTAGTTTTTTGATGACATTTCATTTATATATACATTCAATTCACTTAACATAAAGCAAGGACCCACTTTCAGCAAGGAGCCACCACAGATGACTGTCACCAGTAAGGTCTCGTGCAGACATAAATACGGGCAGTATGACTATATCTCCGTTATTGTTTTAAATCTTAAAAAATTCAATTTCGTTCTGTTTGTGATGTACTGCCATGTCTGGTTGTATCATAAAAAAACGACTGAAAATCAAGCGACTTGGTCATATTCGGATACGGAAATTGTGAACGCAAGAAATGCCCTTTCCATTTCCTGTCTTGAAAAGGACGGTGCAGTCTGCGCATGTGCCTAATGTATATTTGTAACCTGCACACATCGTCCTTTGCTGACCCTTAACCTCACATTCTCCGTGAGCTAACTCGATCCAGATGTCAAAGAGCGACTCCCGAGCTTCTGGGAAATGTGTCAGCATTTAATACTCATCGGAGTGTTGTGCATTGCTTCACCATAAAAGATTTCACAGAACAGTCAAAAGTCATTCCCTGTGGTCGAGCGCCCAACAGATATCTTCGCAACTTAATACTTCCTTATGGTATGAAGCGAATGCTTTTCGATTATCGCGGAACATTGATTAACATTTCCGGAGGTCAGCTAAGGGACTTTCTTGTAGGAAGGACCGTATATGAACCAATTCTTTTGAAATCGCAGAAAATTAGTAGTGAAAAGAGTTTGAATTTCCGTATTCCATAACACATTAATGTAGATACGTACACTAGAAAGATCTGCATAAATGGCACGCTGAAAACATGATGAGTAAATTACCCCGAAGTAACATTTATTTCGTAAAACATTCATTTTTTATAAAGTCCAGAAACAGTGGGTACTAATGTTCTACGGACAATGCAATTCATTGACACCTTTTGGAAAAGAGCGCAGAGCAGACACACAGACACTAAAGGGTGAAATGTTCCGCGCTCCTGCACCTGAGCCGAGTGCAGTGTCCGGTGATAAATGATATCGAATTTGTGCACCAGTTCGTACCAGTCGCTCCCACGCCTCCATTTTTGCCCCGTCGCTGATAGCATTATCCACAATGGCAGAATGCAACGCAATGCGAATGTGAGCACCGTGAACTCCGCCGTATGCGAAGAGAATCATCGTTTTTTTTTGAACGAGGGAGGGGAAGAGACGTTCAGTGAAAGTGGAGAAGGTCAAACTGTGAAGCGGATATGAGGAGGATGATATATCGCGTTGCTTTCAGTAGATATTAAAAACGGATAATACACTTAACAGATGTTAAAAAATTGAGGAAGAACGTAGTCACTCACAATACGCGAAATAGTTCCGGCTTCCAGCGTTCGTCAGTCACGTAGAAAAAAATACATTTCAGATAAATTTCTACGTGACTCGCGAAGACTACGAGCCGAAATTGTTTCGTACAATTTCTGAGTGATTTTTGTGTGGTTTACTTTCCATTTTTCATTAACTTTAAAACTTTTTAAGTTATAGAAGATTTGTAATGTTATTTATTTTCAAAATTTGCTGCCCCATAGTAAAACAAGCCTTTTTTATATAGAGCCTGCCGATAATGAATGAAACATTTATTGTATTACACGGCTGAACATTTTCAGCCATTTTATAAAAAGGCTGACTCTTGGCCGCTAGATAAAATTTTCGACTACTCAATAAGATGGATTACAATTACTGGAATACGTTTTGAAGGAGGGTAACAATTTTATAATTTAGTTTTCAAGAAATAACTATTGTAAACATATAGCAATTTAATTAATACGAATTTTCTTTTCTCTCGAACAATTATATTTGTAATTGTATTAATGTATATATAGTAATTTAAATCTTGAAAATAATTGAAATCTTCAACATGTAAATAAAAAATGGATAAAGAAATACATGAAAATGAATCTCATTTTGGACGAAACAATTTTGACTTCCACCTTCGTGAGTCAATTAGGTAATGAACGGATTCTTCTCTTTTTGGTTTACATTGACCGACAGTTAGATGGAAGGACAAGAGAGAAAAGGAAAGGAAATTTAAATTTGAATTTAGAAGAATTTATTGTTTTCTGTATAAAGCAGGGTGGGTAGAGACTTCTAGGGACTAGATGGATCCTAACGCACATGTTTTTACATCATAGTTTCATGCGATGAATTTCTTTCCTCTCTTCCTGTCCCACGGTAAATTGCATTATAAAATATTTAATGAATGTTTTAATTATGATTTTGGAAATTTTCCCAAACATTCCCAATCCTTAGATGTAAAAATATGTGAATTCGATTTCATCCTAGCAACCTCTACTCATCCCGGTTTAAGTAAATAACAGTTAATTCTTCTAAATACTTCAAAATTAAAACTTCACTCCTACTTTTCTGTTCTTTCTTCAAACAGTCGATCAAGAAGAAAGAAGAATCGGTTCATTTTCTTCATCACCGGCGAAGGCAAAATCCGAATCCGTTTCTTCAAATATGTGAGTTTCACTAAAAACTAAAAGCGAAGAGACACTGAAGGTATTAAGCCCGTGTTGACTGAAGTCAAGTTGCCAACTATTAACGAAACTTGGAAATATTGAACAATAGGAGCCTTAATTAGTCAATAATTCATTCTACTGATTTTTACCATTGGACGGGAGCAATTATTTTGTGATTTTAAAACTTGTTAATACATTTAGACTGTCGTTTGACTCTTTCTTTGGACAATGGTTGCAATGTCTTCTGTCACGTGATGCACCTGCCATTTGCGTCAGAACAGTATTATTCTTGTAAATACCCCGTGAGGTATGAAAATCTTAACGTCGTTGCGTTCCTCTTTACATTTGCTACGTTTTAGTAGGTTTTTTTCGCTATGTGAATCCGGGACGTTTGCCATGATACATAAGCACCCGAAATTTCTCCATATAAGCCCCATGGTAATTTACAGGCAAAGAATTCAAAATTTCGCACCATAAGGTTATGAAAATTTATCGCCACTGGATATGTACGGTTCGATCTACCATTTAAAACATTTTTGGAGGGTACTTAACCCCAGTCGTTTTGACGGATATTTTACTTTAACGTAACATCATTAATAAAGTGTCTTTTCAATTGTGCTCACGAATATATAACAAAAAAAAATAAAAATAATATATTGCTCGCGTGCACTGCCGCCAAGATGGAAGGGGAGAGGGTACTCCTCCTAGTTCCCCTCAAACGTTTCGACGTTCCTGCTGGCATATACCTCGTCGGGGAGCTTCTCGATTACAAGCAGCAGGCGAACGCGGGTGGGCGGTTGCGGGTGCGACAGTGATTGCGTATCTATTGCCAGAGGCCTGGTCCATCCGATAGGCGCCGACCGGAAGCAGGCGTCCCACGCGCCATTCTACTGCTGGCGTTATCACACGACAACAGCGGAACCCGACCGATAGTGGCGCTCGCCTCGACGCGTGGACGACGACCGAACTTCCGTCGATGCGCTTCTTGTTATCTCGGATGGAAATACGAAACCGAACACGAACAGAGTCATTCGTATCCAATCGTGTGTACGACATTGCACAACAACCCCTTCAGATTTTGTTGTAACAATAATAATAATAATTAGAAAAAATTCAACCTCCCTCGTCGCCTTTTCCTACATATGCAAAAAGCTGTCATCCTAGAGACATGTCGAACTGTCCGGAAGTTCTTGTAAATATTAAATCATACCAAAAAAGGGAGTGCTTGGCATGTCACGTATCCCTTTTTATCGAGCCTTGAGCTGAGAATTCATTAATAATAATAATAATGGAACTACATATCTTATCCAGAAGTCAGGCGTGCTTAACAACTGCCATATTATCAGGAACTTCCTTAGCATTGACCTTTCAATAAGTCAACTCACTATTGCTTGGAAGTTATGAACCGGAATGTACCGTGATACAAAAACAGAAAATAATAATAATAATTTATTATTCTGCTAGGTGGCAACACGAGAACAGTATACATAACAACATAATGAGAAGTCAAGTAACAAATCAAATGCTCAAATATCTGTAAAACACTTCCACATACTCTTGTTATGAAATGGTTAGTATATGAGAACAGGAGAAAGAAAGAAATTTCATTTAAAGAATTAATTATGTTCACGACGTCCACTTGTGTGTCTATTCTCATACGAACATCGGAGCATTTTCGCTTACTAACAGATACAGACAGACACACTCATACGTAGAAGCAAAGCATACATTTACACGCAAATATTATTTATCCTCCTATACATTTAAAAATAGTTGCTTCAGACTAGTAAAAAAGTTAATAATTAAGTAAAATAAAACCAAAAGCGGGGTTGCGTTGAGCAATCGTCCACATTTCGCTACTCATCAACACACTACGCTTCCCTCTGAGCATTTTCTGCACGTCACATATGCACCTATTTCGAAGAAGCAAGAAGTCGGTTGTGGAAACATTTTACTGTTTTTGGCGAGTTCGTACGCGTTGCTGCAGGTTAGGTCAGTCTACAAAAGAGGATTAGGGCATTTCCAATCGCTACCTACTCTACGGAGCTGAGGAACTAAAGGATGTGAGGGGGGGGGGAATAAGCGCGAACCGATTGGATGNTAGTTAGGTCTTGGTTTCACGTGAAACGCTCAATTTCCCCTCAAGTTTGTAGTGAAGAGATGGGGAGATGACGTAATTCAGAGTTCTCTATTTACAAATTACTGTCTTCTGTTTTCTACATTTTATTTTACACTTGTGCTCGCTGCTACTAATGTAATTCGGTTGGTGGAACCTAGATTTCACTGATTTCCATTTCATATATGCAATGCCAATACAGGTATTCTTTGGAACATTGTTATTCCTTAGACTTTTTTCCCCTCTGGCTGTAATTATATTTTAAATATTGCGCCTATCACCAAACAGAAGGGTCCATCACCTACATCTACCAACATTATCTGTATCGCCAATGGCTCAGTTCGTTGTATTTTTTTTTTGTATTGAAGAAAAATACATACATTGCAATTTACGACCCATTAAGATGTGATCATTAAAAAGGTCGTAAGCTCCAATTTCTTTAGCTATCTTCAATGTATAATTGACGGTAGAAGTAGAATTTTTCATATTAAGTTCGTATCGTAAAAAATGAAATTTCTTTTGTGCCGGTTACTTGACTAAAGTATTCATCTTCTTAAAGACGTTTCTCTGATGGTTCGCGGAATTTAAATCGATGGATTTTATGGTCCGTGAAGTGTAGAAGGCTGGGGAGAGCTGTTCTAGGACACACCGTCCGCTCGCGTGCGTTATTGTAGTGAAGTTAAACAGGATGACTGAAAATGATTGTGTTTGCGATCTGAGAACAGAACCTCAATCCATCGAGGTCTGTAGCTACAGTTTTATTAGTTCTTTGTCCTTATATTTTAAATTTGTGCAATTGTTTCACGTTGGTAATTAGACTATAAATTTATTTATTGTCTAATAAATAGATTATAATTTATTGTAACAATAAATCGTGAATTTAGTGTTTTTTTCAACTCTTATGATTTTTAAACACTATACTCAGAATAATCTATAGTTCGATAATATCTTGTACATGTAAATTTACAAACATATTTGCGTTAAATTCAAACATATTGACATTATATATGTATTATAACTCGCAGCTAACTTTTTATCTTATCTAGGAACTTATGCAAAAATATTTTGAATCCGCCTCTGCCTTACGGCCCTTGATCGGAATTGATGGGATGGTCCCTTGCTAGCTTCCGTGGAGTAAATTTGTTTATTGTCCTCCACGTGGTCATACGCAGTCTGTACTGTTTTTTGACAATAAATTTAAACTTGTAAATTTAAAGTATAAAATATCTGGTCGGGGATTCCAGGCTCTTCGAACCCTCTTCCGAAATTGATGGAATTCAACATATTGAAGTGATGACGAGAGATCTTGCTATTCTCAGGATTCAGTGAATCAATAATGATGATCGTCTATTTGTTGAATATTACGCGAAAGTAATTTATGAAATAAAAGGTTCATCGTTTTTCTAGTTACAAATATTTCTTTGTGTAGTTTTGGTTTGTGTTTGCAATCACTTGTTGAGGTCATGTGAACAGTGAGCGCTGCGCCATTTATCTTGGGCTGTGGGCCATTCTCTCGATCGGACCGGCACGAGATCGGGTTTTACCCAGATGTTGCCCGACAAATAAGAAAGTCTGATGGATCACATTTATTTGTAACATGATATTTTAATTCTCATCGAGCAAAATTATATTATTTCAAACTGGTAAAATTAAATATAGATTTCTTTATTTTTTTAAAAGTATTTTGAATATTTAGTATTCCATTAAAATGTTTACCTGTTGTCATGTACGGCGGGATTACACCGAACACAATTTTTGATACCAAGACAAATACTAATTCTGACAGCAAAGATCTGTAACACAAAATTGTATCCCCCTACGTTCGATAAAAATTGATGTAAAAATTAAACTATATCTAGCGGATCGTAAAAACAGATCGGCGGCCATCATGCGACCTTTGGACTGTCAGTTGGACAGCGCTACTGTTGTCGAAATTATTCCTTGTTTCATTGATCTTACGTGCTGTAAAAATATTGAATTACAACACATTCAATAAAAAACGGAAGTGTGGAAGTGTGAAATATATTCAAAGTTTTTTCTTTGTTTCAATTGATTCGTGCTCTACCCATACACCCAGTGGCGGATTGGACCTGATGAAATTGAAGTTGATAAATTCTTTGTAACTGTGTTACCAGATTAATAATTGTTATTAATATGATTGTTATTGTTATTAATAATACCAGATTAATAAAATTATTAATACTATATTAATGAAATTAATAATACCCGATTAATAAATGAATTAAATAATTATTGTTATTAAAAATACCAGATTGTTAATTGTTAATTATATATTTGATGCATTTTATAAAATTTGTCTTTTAAAACAATTTTTGAACAAAAATGCTGCCTTAATTACGTCTGGAGCCGTTTCTACATATACCATCAAACGAATTTCTGTGCTCCATTGTTCCGTTGCTTCTTAGATAATTGGTGAATTTGTTTCCACAGATTCACAAAATATTGTGCAGGAATAATAATAATAATAATAATAATAATAATAATTGTTTCTTTGTTTCAGGTATGATCATATGGAATGAAGAAGCAAAATTGGGTAACGTACATCAAATCCCTAAAAAATGTAGCATCTTTCTCTGCCAGTTCATTATTTGAAAAACATTAACCACATATTTCGCTCAACTTTAATATTTCTTTCGTGCCCTAGAAATAATATTCCTTTTTCGAAATTAACAAAATAAGAAAAAGTAAATACTGTTATTACATGTAAACACGGTGGCAAGAGGGAATCGTCCAACACATTGGCCCGGCGACTATTTTTTGTACACTTTTTATGGATCGGGCCGACATGCAATGGCAAAGCGTTGCGCGACTAACAAAACTTATTTTCGTAACGCGATAAATTGATTCTCATTAACGACTTCATATAATTTCAAGCTGGGAATAATAAATACTGCATTTCTTTATTTTTTTGAATATTTAGTATTAAAATAAAATATTTTTACATTGCAATTGATGACGGGGAAATTCCGAAAACAATTTATTTTCCTTTACTGGACATCGCACGTCAGATATTAATTCGGACAACGTAGATCTTTAACACGTAATTGTGCCCCGTGTTTGATGACAAATTTGATGTAAACTGTACTATAATTCGCGGACCACCAGTTAGACAGCGCTGTTATATATTATTCAATTCGATAAATTTGAAATATTGTTGATATTCTAAGACTACGATGATGATAAATGGAGGTAACAGACAAATGCTCACTATTGGTCGAACGGGAACCCGCTGCTGGAGCGCCTTATCTGCGGTGACCACGACGGACAGTTAGTTCCCTGGATATATGAGCGTCTCTAATAGCTTTATCAAGAACGCAGCCACCGTATTATGAATCGACCACGCACGCTACTTGCGGGACGTGAACAGAAATATAGATAACCTTGATGTTTGAAGCCTTGGAGAGTTGGTTGCAGTATGGTAAGAGATGTAGAAAATAAATATGTTTAAGCAGCTCATCCACACCTATAATCATTAGTAATAAATTCTAATCGGGTCGAAAATAATTATTTTCTTAGGGTAGAGAATCAATGTCACGTACGTTCTTTGTGACCTTTTTTAATGCATTTTAGATCCCTAATTTTGCTTGTACGATTCGGTCACGTAGATTGCACGTTCACTGGATTGTCCTTTCGCCTCACGTAACCCAATTGAACTCGGGGAGACACTTTAGTAAGCTTCACAGTCAAAGTTTTATGTTGCAATAACTCTTCAGAAGAGTTCTATGAAGTTACAAATAATTTAATGTACTACTTTTTTCCGATTCTCACACCACACACATAATTCCCTCTTATTAGTATAGATGTTGTATAGGGTGCTCTTATCATTACATTAGGCTCTCTAATGTTAATCCTCAACCTCAGTTAGATCACAGAGCAACGAGGAATTAGGCTTATCGAAACTTCCAAACAAGAACCAAAACGTTTCTTGTCGGTGCGGGAAGGTAGGCGAACCGTCATGTAATTATAGGTACGGAGTACTGTTGGGGGTGCGTTATGAACGGGAGAAGAGTGTTAAAAAATGGACGGCCTCCTATGATCCTCGAAATCATTGTCACAGGACATGATGCAGATCACTGCTGTCCGACTTGTCTTAGCCCGAGGGTCATTCTATACACTTTCGATCCATCACTCCGGCAACGGATGGGGATTGGCAAAAAGTTATCCGGCGAATAAAAATAATCGATCATATTGAAATAAAAAAATAATTTATTGTCAAAAAACAGTACAAACTGCGTATGACTACGTGGAGGACAATAAACTAATTTACTCTCCGGAAGCAAACAAGGGACCATTCCATCAATTCCGATCAAGGGCCCTAAGGCAGAGGCGGATTGAAAAAATTCAGCAAAAATTCCTAGATAAGATAAAAAGTTAGCTACATTTCATAATATTAATAGAATATCAGCATGTTTGTAATTTAACACAAAAAATATTTTACAAGTACAAGTTATTATCGAACTATAGATTATTCTGAGTATAGTGTTTAAAAATCATAAGAATTGAAATAACACTAAATTCACGATTTACTGTTACAATAAACAAGCCCCTACACAAAGCCTAGAGAATCTGTATAAGAAATCCGCTTCTACCCGAAGGAAAACCGGAGAAAAACCCAGGCCAGAATGGGGCTACAGAATTAATGTACACAACCGTGTCGAAGTTGAGTACACATAAAACTAAATTAATATGAATCATAAGACACAAGACAATCGTGCATATTTATTTATTTATTTATGCTGCGATATTTTGATTCTCATCTAAAAAATTTGTTCTATTTTTAGTTGGAAATATTAAATAGGATATTTCTTTGTATTTTTGATATTGTTTTACATTACAATGTGAACACATTTGATTATGCGACGTAATTCCAAACACAAATTTCCGTTTTCTCTCGCGGGACACACTACGTCAAATATCAATTCTGACAGAATAGATCTATAACACAAAGTTGTGCGCCGAATGTTTGATGAATAATTTTAGGTAACGTGTAGTCGTAAAAAAAGAAAAGGATTCGCGGACCGCCAGTTGGACCGCGCTGAAGTAGATCGTTGAGAGAGAAGTCCTTCGAAATACTTTTGACCGTCGAAGAAATGGACTGTTAGAAGTTGTGTATAGAATGAGTGTGGTCTGCGATTGACACCGTTCTTCAAATCGTCCCTGGTCCACTCCATCACGAAATTAAGGTTGACGAGGCGTATCAGAAGAAGCGAGCAGCTTCAGAAAAGTTGGTCCAGACGCCCCGCGGCGGTCAAGATCTGCTGGTCAAGACGAGGTCAGCCGAGGGGACGACAACTCCAGTTCGCTGCGTCCCATTCGTTCTCCTCCTCGCTTTAACTTCTCTTTCTCACACTTCGTCTTCGCTCAAGGGGCTTTACTCGTTTCTCTCCTCAACATTTAGGGATTTTGTTCATCAATTGTGTCGAGGCGTTGGCGAAACGTGGCGATTCGTGAAAGAGTTTCTCTCTGCTGCGGAAATGTGTTCGCATTCCAATAAATAAACATAGTGTCTGAAATCTCTGATTCTTCAGGTGACGGAATAGTAGTTACTATCGGACTTTTTTTTGGTTATAGAACCCTCACGTGTAATAGCTGTGGAGCGTACAACCACAACCGCAGAAGAAAAAAATTCCACCATTGGATGTTTCATTTTGTTATGTATATACACAAGTGAAAATTTTTATTTTATGAACGAATATTAATTTTTTTAAACCTAAAATTTTTCGTAAAGCGTAATATTTTTTACGATTTTTGCCGATACGTCTCCTTCATTATTTTTTATAAAATAAACTAAGAGTGACAAACATAATTCTTATTCAGCAAATGATCACTGTTATGTTTGTGACAATATTTATTAATTTCAAACTTCTACTTGTAAAATATAATGAGTTATTAATTTTTTTAGGAAATACTGCTAAAAACGGACAGACACATAATTAAGCAATGCAATTTAGACTGTCGCACTCAGAAAAATGCCAGGATCACATTATAATTGAATTAAAACGTTGAAAACTATTTGCTCAGTAACCAGCAAGTGATAAATAAAACTATGTTTTGAATAATCGGCCAGCGATGCATTTTCGTCACGCGCGTTGTTGCCAATGCCGTATTCAGCCAATAGGCCGGACTCCGCAGCTGACAATGCTATGCCAGTCAGTGGAGTTATAGGGGCGGCAACAATGTATTTTGATAGATTAGAGGTTCAAACTCGAGTATATTGTTTCTTGAAGCAGATAGTAGTCTTGGACACTCTTAGCACTTGTGTTGAAGGGACAGGGTATCTAGGGAGCCAGCAAGTCGTCGTGTCTCTTCTGCCTTCAACGTTGAGTGGAAGTGCATCGGGACTCTTTGACGGCGACGCAAGTGAATTACATCGTCGACGCCTCACTGTCCTTCCTCCTCCTCCTCCTCCTCACTCACCCCTCTCTTCGTGTAATTCTTCTCCTATTCCTCTTCTTCCCTTTCAAAGCCTTCTGCAGTCCCAACACGACGCACTTAACTCGCCTGTGCGCTCTTCTCCCGGTTGTTGGTGCTGCGGCGAAGAACCGTGAAAAACTGAAGGAACAAGGACTTAACGATCCGAAAATGTCGAGAAATATACTGGAGTTCAGAATGGCGAAGGAAAGAATTAGCTTTGAAATCCCGAAATGTACAGGCAGGTGTCGTGAAATATGCACAAACATTGTGGAACACTTCTCCTTCTGTAAGAACCGTGGCGACATACTTGTGGCGGTTTAAGAGAAGAAACTCTCAATGAAGGGACTGTACACTGCGCGGAGCAAAAAGAGGAAGAGAAGGTGTATTAACAACGGAAAAGATCCTTGATTTAATTAGTAGCAAAAGTAACATTACGAAATATTTGATATATAAAACGTCTCCATGGGAAATTAAAACAGGACTGAAGTGTCAGGTAGTATAAGGAATCAACTCCACCACATTGGGATGTACAACGTAACAAAGAAGTGCATGTAAATAAAAATCAAGAGAGAGTACTATCAACCTATGGAGAGGTGGCATTTAAAATCAAATGTATATAGTAATACTGCGTATGTACATAATATGTTAAATAAATAAATTCGATTCAACAAAATAATTATAAAAACTAATATTTTTTGATTAATTTCTCGAAACTCCACAGTCATCAATTTTGTTACTCGTAACAAATAGAAAATTCAAGGTGTCCGAGGTGTGTGGAAGGCTTTTTGTTCGAAGGGCCGGAGCGTTGTGGCAATGTGAGTAAACCGTCATATTAAGCGAATTGCTTCATGTGAATGCTAATACGAATCGAATTGGATCTTAATATTCATGCAGGACAATGGAATGAAAGTGACAGATGACAGTTTCGGGATGATCTGGGATCCACCTTCGTGAACCGATGAGCGGAATTGCGCTCATAATCGTATTATGAAGCTATTGGACAGCCGACGAGTAAGGGATGGATGACTTCGTCCCCACCACAATCACTCCCACCCCTTGCCATCGGAAGGTCATTTCACACTCGGTTGCGCCATAACCCATTTCATCATATGTTTCAAGGTAGGAAGTGACTTCTGGGGTGGGATCGTCGCGGCAGGTAGGGAGACAAACTGGTTCATTGGACCATGGAAACCTTTACTCCGCTACCTAATGTTTCATAGGTCGTGTTAAGGAAACAAAATGAAATTATCTCCCATAATTTTAATTAACAGGTTTTATTACAAAACATGTTTCAGGGAGCTTTCTCTATCATCAAGACTTTTTAATAATAACAATATAATTTATTACTCTTCATGTGAGCACTGCTCGGTTGCAGATAGAAAAGGAATAATAAAAGTATACATTATAACAATAATAAGACGTTAAATAGCAAATCATCACCCAAATATCTATAAAATATACACCAACAAGGTATAAAATAGATAGTAAATTAATACACAATGTAAAATCGACAAAGAAATAACATTTAAGAAATTAATTATCTACATGAGGCCCATATGTGTCTATATTCACATCGTACTCAAACGTTTCTTACAAACAGATACAGACACACTCAAACGTACTAGCATGTTTCAATACATATATATCATAAACGCTTCTCATAAACGCTTAACGTAAAAATAGTTGCTACAATATAATTAGAAGAAATTAATAACTATAAAAAATAAAACCAAAACAGAGTTGCTGAGAGCAATCATGTACCCTTCACTACTACTTTTCACTCTGAGCATTTTCTATACCCTTAGACTCCATTCACCTCACTACACTTCACTTCACATGTGCTCCTATTTCGAAGAAGCAAGAAGACGGTTGCTGAAACATTTTACTCGTTTTGGGAAGTTCGTAAGTGTAAGTAGACAATGAACCGAAAAGAATTCAGTATAGTTTCAATGAAAGTTAACACCATAACAAAATAGTTTATGTATATTTTATCACGTAATTCAAATTTTACATTCTTTTTATTACGATGGGAAGTAGCTCACCTGCCGAAGTCGCGCATTAGAGACGAAACGGAATATTGCGTTTATGTATTGTTTTTTGTTTTTTTTTGCGAAATTGTAACATGTGTATTGTATTTTGTTGATTTGAGTCAAAATTAAAACTGCTTGCTAAAAACAGGTAGTTTTCCTTAACTAGTCTTCGAGAATATTCCATTTTCAATTTTAGTGTTCATTTTATTCTTAGTGACTCGTTTGGAGGTCACTTTACAGAATATTATCTCTTACTTCCGTACGCTAATGTCTGGGAGAAACTTTTTTCGACTTCTAGCCTATTACGGAATGAATTTCTTGTATTTCACCTTCCCGGACGATGAGAATTGCCGCCGAAAGGGAAAAAGAACTGAACCTCCCAGGGGCCGTCACAGGCACAGTGCCTCTCCCTCTCTATCTGTCTCTACTTCCGCTCCTCTGTCGTATAGCTTTAATGTTCTTACTCCTAGTCTCTGTAGAACGATTACATGACCTTCCTGTCTGCAAATTACAGAGTGATATCGAATTCACGGTACATACTTTAAGGGTTGGTACATATTTTTGCTACGAATAATCTTGTACATAAAGTCTATTTTGCTATGAATCCAGTTCTTCGTGTTCGTTAATGTACAATAAAAGGAGTTGCAATGACGTCTCATTTGCTTCTTGTTTATTCGTGATAACCTGATGACATTGTAGACTCTTTCTGAACGAATATCTATTTTTCTGGAGAATCTCGGATTAACCGGCCGAACGGGTATCCGGCCAGGGTCTCGGTCCCGAAACTTAGACCTTATAAGAGATGGTGGGGAGGTTCAAGTGTAAAGTGAATATCGTAAATTTCGCTTTCATAAAAAGCGTGTAAATGATCCTCTGTGTATCATGAGAGTTAACGGACTTGTCATCTCAAAAAGACTCTTATATTCTCAACTTTTCGAAATTCTCAAGGAGTAGTTGGAAAGAAATAAATACATTTATTACACGTTTTGAATGAAGGTGTTATATCTGTCAGAGCTACTAGGCTTAAGTTCCCCTAAAGAACGTTTCATTGGATAGAGTACCATTGTCTTCCAATGCCGATCAATGTTTACACCCTCACACAGCAATATTTTGAACTATTTGACTTTAAATTAGTATGGGCTTGTTTGGAGAAACTTGTGTGAGCTTGTGGTTTTTGGATACTGTGACACGAATATCTGCGTAATATAGGTAAAAACATAGGTAACCAACTAAAACACACAGAATGAAAATGGCGTAATGAATGTCGTGCCTTACGGAGCCTCTAAAGGAATAATAAGTATAAAGAAAATACTGCTTTACCAGAAATGGGAGCGTATCACGTGAGTGAAAATGCTCGATAATAAATTTAGATTTTTGTTTGACTCTTCCTTTGACGAGGATCGAGTTTTAAAATCTCAAAATAATTGTGCTCGTCCAACAGTAAAAATCGGTGGAGCGAATTATTAATTAATTACCACTCCTTTGGTGAATAGTTCACAACTTGACCTCAGTCAACACGGGTATGATACCTCAAGTAAGATACCTCCAATATGAGGCGGCTGTTGTAGAGATAAAACCACTGACAAGAGAGTTATGCAGAGTACAGCTAAAAGATTTGTTGCTCTAATAACTTGTTTTTGTTTGTAGCCAGTGTAATATTGACGGCTCAAATCCTAATATAGTGGTATGGCACATCACCATGGTCTGAGTCGTTAGTATCGCTTGTTGACTTAGTAAGGGGGTGGGTAAAGTATTACTCGTGGAGTTTTGGTGGGAGAAAACAATGTGTTCGCCGCTTAAATTAAAGACATGGATTAAACGTATTTTTAATTTTTAGAGACTTGCAGGCGTCAAATTTCAGTTCGTTTTTTTTAAATTAATTTGGTTTGGATTTAATAATAATATTAATAATAATGTATTAATCTGCAAGTGAGCAATTCTCGGTAGATTTGCTTCAATTCAATGATTATTTAGTTGTACAACAAACTTAACGAGTCCTCATCTAGTAATAAAAGAACACGATCAACCGCAGTGATTCGAAAATCCTTTTCTCTTGGCGATTGTCAATGGAAGGTTTGAGCTCAGCTGAACATGGACTGCTTGTATTCGGCCGACGCAGCTATAAACTAATTAAGGTGTGAACTCATTAAATGGCGCGATATATTCGTGCGTGCGCTTTGCGTTCTGCCAGGGGCTGCTGCATCTGGCGATCGATGCGTAGGGGTCGTTGGAGGGGTGGATGGAGCGGTCGGTCGGTGCAGTGGCGCGCGGAACCCTCCGGTGCCGTGCCCTAACCGTCTCCGGTCATTACCAATACGTGAATCCTTTTACATTCTTTTCACAATTGATAAAACCTTTTTCCTTAACTTCAACATAAGGTTTTTTATTTCTCATAATCGTTGTTATGGAAAGTATTATAACTTGTCCGTCCGTAAATTTTTTACACGAAGGCCCACTTTCTCCAAATGGAGAATAGTCCCGATTTTCTTAAACGCGATTAGGTAGATTTAATCGCGATTTCATTGTAAGCGTTTCACGATGCAAAAATAATCGTCCATTATGTTAATCGACATTTCTGAAGAATTTTCTATGTAGGTAGTACTTTTGCAGTGTATTGTGGGCAACCGGAAGGCATATGACGGGCGAACAACGCATCTTGTTGCTGACCAACGCAGGCGCGGACACATGGGAGGGGTGAAGGGGATCATGACCCCCTAAAAACCCGTAGAGATCGAGTTTCTAGTCGCGCAAAAGCGTTTATTCAAGAAGATTGACGCATTTGAATAATTTTTAATCAGTAATTAGTACTGCAGTATATTTGTAGAAACGATTTAACAATGCACAACGTGCCGTACCCTGTTGCAGTGGCGGTGATGGTGGTGCCATTGTGATTGTGAATTGACATGATACGCTCATGTTTACGTTGTGAGATTGGGATATTTTTGGGAACATACTATCCCATGACCCCACCCCCCCCCAAAAAAAAAAAAAAAAGAAAAAAAAAGTCTTTATCCCACCCTGCACCGACGCCAACAGTTAGCAGCAGCAGAGGCAGTAGCGGGTCATTGAACATAACCTATAAATCCTCCGTCGTGTCACTGAACATAACCTATAAATCAAGCCACGACGAGCACATTTCTGAAGAATATTGCGTTTGCAGTATTGGAGAAAATCATTATTTGCGCAGGTAAGCGATGGACAACGAGTGGTGCTTAAGTAGCAATCGCGGTTTTCTCGTAAATCGTGATTAAATTATTGTGTGGAACGCTCACTTCGATTTTCATGATGAACAGAGAAAATCTCGTTTAAGACATTAAACGAACTTTGTGAAAATGGGCCAAAGTCTGTATGTCCGTAAACACGCAATGATTCTGACTAAACAGCAGAATCAATTTCTACCTCATTCCTGGTTTAGCGTTATTCGGTAGTAGTCGCTGTAAGTGTTCTGGAATGTTTTAACTTAAATTTAAATATTATAAAAATCTCTATTTTTATAAATATTTTTGTAATTATTACATTATAATCATTATTAAGACCATTTTTACCAATAGTTAAATATATTCCTGTATCTTGATTGTAGGCCTCTAAAGATGACAGCATAAGCTGTGGAAAGCCGGTTTTGGCAAATAAATAAATATTTTTCGATTGACTATAACTTTGTTTCTAATTAAAGTTAAAAACCGAATTCAACACCATTACATAATTAACTCGTTATATTTATAATTAGATAGAGATTAAAGTACATTTTGGAAAATTTCTCAAGATAGACTCTTTTCCTTTGACGACAAGTACTTTGTTACAGTTCTGTGAGTTTTCATTTAACGTTCTTGCACTTCTATGATTAGTTTCGTGAATTTTCAAGGGTGTTCTTATCATAAGCGTGATTGAAGTGTTTGTTAAATTGAATAAATATCAGTGTTTCTTACTATGGACAACAATGGTGATCCAATGGTTTTTGCAAAACTAGTTTCAGCTATCGATATAAGTGTGTAAAAAGGACACGATGTAGCGAAAGTCACTTTTCAATAATCCTGTAATTATTTATCATAAAAAGCTCGAATGGTTTTTCACTTTAGGTAGAGAGGCTATATATTCTTGGGTATAGATCAACTAATTAAATCGATAACTATTTCTACCTCTGTACACACCCTTAGAACCACCTCTGGAAAGAATACTTTATCAATTTCGAAGATTTATCCACTCATTAATTACAATTTTGTTAGGTTAGTAATTTTAATCATTTTCTGACTTGTAATGGTCAAATACTTTTTATACTGAAGTTGCATTACATTTTGTGATTTCTTTATTTTAAGAAAAGTTATTCGAGGTGTATATCACGTTAATATTGACTTCTATGCTTTTCTTTGATGGCTTTCAACTAGGGAAACTTTCCACTGATTTAAGGCGTTAAAAATGCTATCTGTACAATTAATGATAAATTAGTATGGAAATTCAAATAAATTGATTCGTCGAAGAAAATTATCCATTTCAAATCTGAAACTGCCATGCGTGACCTCGTTGATAATATTATTGCTGATATACCCAACATTTGACAGACCGACACGAATCGCACATTATTTTCTTTATTGGCGTTTTTTAAACTACTGCATTTTTTACTCTTATCAAATTCGTTCAGTATGAAAGTAGTTATAATATGGGTGCTTTTCACTGGAAGAAGAATTTAATACTCGAAAATTATATTCGTATTTTCTTTAAAAAAAAATAATATACTGTCATTTTCCAAATTAGTTTTGTTCAATTATTTGTTAATATTGAACATGAAAGTAATATGTAGGTTGTCTCTCATGAACAATTAAGACATGTAGTGCAACTCATCTAATCAGAATTGAATGATACATTGGTAATTCTGGATTGTGGAGAAGAAGTGCAATCGGTGTTTGGTGTAATCGTCTTCTTCTTTTTCCTTTTCTCATCATTTTATGGGGTTGGGTTCAAATGGTGGCATAATGGTTTTAGCGGATTACTGCCAACCTCATGATCATCAGGGTGTTGAAAAACGATGGTTTTTGGTAGATTGACTGAGAGACCTGAAGGATGAAATCCATCACACATATGAGCATTAACGTCATAGAATGCATTCGAACCTGAGAATTCTACCTCAAGGACTCACACCATACTTCCTGTGTCACTACATCAGCGATAAATATCATTATGCACAGTTTCCATGACATAGTGTATCGCCTCGGTCCTTATTAGTAACACAACAGAAAGCAAATTGGTTGAACATTACAGTTTAACAATAAAGTTATTGTCAAAAAAGCAGTTACAAACTGCGTATCACCACATGGAGGACACTAAACTACTTTACTAAACAAATCTAAACTATTAAATATAAACTATTTTCTAAACAAATCTGAACTTCCAACAGTTACTATCAACTATCAACATTAGTGTAGCCCTGTGTGGCCCTTCCTTTAAGTCGAAAACATGACGAATATTTCTAACTTGTTGTCCTTGACATATCGCGTCTCAGTAGATAATGTGGCCTTCTTCAGGACAATGTCAGAGTTTGTGCAGACATAAAGGCAGAGTACGACAGCATCTTAGGACTGTACAATTCTGAAATTGTCCCGAAGAAGGCCACAAGCAAGATGGGCCGAAACGTTGCTTGTTCTGTGTACTGAGACGCGGTTTGTCCCGGACCAACAAGTTCATACTGACTCCGGCCGCGGAAGCCTACGTTTATATACGACGAATATTTATTATTTAACTATATTTTCAATTATTACTGCATCATTGGAGTCCGCAGAATGACCTCCTTGTGGTCTGGGGCATATCTTCCGCTTCCCCTCCTTGTATCATTGAATGAAAGTGTAGTTTGCAAATATTGTAATAATAATAATAATAATAAGCACCTTTATTTGGAGGCGAAGTTAAGGCAAATGCCTTCTCTTACACTTAACCTCTTTCTGAATACATTTACATGGTAAAATAAATATATATGACATAATATATGGGATTAAAAAAATAAACTAAGAAATGTAAAGGAAGAAGATAAGAGTAGGGAAATAATAACTCATTCATCCATCACCATTCATAACGGTGGTCCTTGTGTTAATGCAACTCCGAGAGCAAAAAGGATCGCAAAGTATTGGAGAACGAGAATTTTGTTGGAATATTCCTTATATTGTTATGAAGGTTGTTCCACAGTTTGATCCCCTCGATAGAGAAAGAATGAGAGAATCTGAGTTTTGTGTCTGTCAATTAAAAGAACTAATTCGGAAGAAGACCAAGTATTAGTTGTGTTAGTACGTGATAGTAACATCCCATTGTATAGCATATGATCACTTGGTGAATTGGGGTAATTCATTAACATTAGGTAAATAATCAATTTATTACAAGCGTTGCATAGAAGCGGAAGTGCTATTCTGTCGTTCAAATCGCCCGCGCCGTGCATTCGCGCAACCCGCCGCGCATCGCATTCGAAACCGGCAGCCGCCCCCGGGCCGGCGATTCGGCGCGGCCCGAACCCTGCAGCTTGCGCCACCACGCACAGCCTCGCTCCGACGAAATCCGACACTGGCCGCAGGCGCGCGTCCGTCTATCGCGAACGCTGCTCAATGTAAATGTCTCCGGCGGTGGTTTTCCCGCGCCGCGCCAGGCGCCGGGGCTGCTGCGTCGCCGCCGCCGGGGATTGGCTGCGATGGCGCGCGCGCGGGGGCGTTGGTGGTGAGGGGCGGGAGCCGCGGGGGCGGAGAGGACGCCGCCGGTGGGGATAAGACTGGGGAGATGAGGCTGTAGCGCAGCGCGGAGGCCTCACAGTGGTGCGGGGACCGACGGCGTGCAGTTGGTTGGTTGAGCGCCGGGCGATGTGGTGCGTGGACGAAGCGACGGCGGCGGCTACGACGCGTTGGCGGCGGCGGCGGCGTAAGCGTGTAAGTAAGTACTCAACTCCTTCGTGTGTTTGTTGCGGAAGAAAAGGTTGGTTTCTGCGAGTGACTTGTCATCGTTTCCGTGGCCAGCGACGGGAGTCCCTTTCTGCCACGTCATCATCATTCCGATCGGAATAGTCCTCAGTGTAATTAGTATGATGGTCTCCGAGTCTCTTTGTATGGGCGAGTGTCTTGGGGACTGGAATCCTTCCAGTGACGTCGCTTCCGAGAAGCTGTTTCGAGTGAGGGTTCGTGTGCGGCTTCCCTTTGAAGGGCTCGGAAGCGGCCCGATTCACTTGTTCGTTCTATAAATACACAAACGTCGGTGGGGGATGACCAGAACCTCCTTCCTCCAGACACCAGTGGGAGAATAGACGCATGGGTTGTTCGTCAATGTCTATTTGTGACGACGGGGTCTGTTAAGTTGACTCGCGTCATCCGTGGAACTGTGCTGCTGCTGTCAGATGATGCAATAAATGATAGTACGAAGAGCACTTTGCTTAACATCTGTTTAATTATCAATCACGTGACTTTGACTGCCAACACGGTCGAATATTTACGGAGCGTGTATTTTTGTGAATGTGACGTCAGAATTTTCTATTTCCGATGGCAATTTTAAAGTTAATTTCATAAATATTAATTGCTTTTCTTTATTTCAAAAATTTTATTCGTCTCGATTTTTTGCTAGTGCCTAGTACTGAAGATACGGTTGGAATATGTGTACAGAATAGGTTCGTAAACGTAATAATCATTCCTCGTATTTTTTATTCGGTTCAATATATTTTTTTCTTCATTCTGATGCACGTCTTCAGTGGTTTGCATGGTTTTCTCGTCAATTCAATCCATTTTATGCAGTTTTCTTTTTCTTCCCTGTTCGAGTTTTGAAACTTATTGGAGTATTATCATTTGTTTATACTTTTTGGGTAGAACATTCAAATTAAAGTAGTATCTTATGTACGTCGCATGTTTCACGTAATACCGGCGTAGATTTTTCATCCCGATGCATTCGTGAACAGTCTGTCCTGCATTCCGTTCAATGGTAAAAACCTAACGACCGGAAGTCTTCCGCTTCTCCGCAGCCCTTCATCCCTTTTGAACTTCGTCACGTTGCACAAAAGTCGTCGTTCGGTTGTAGTCCAAGGACGTCTGGAACTAGCCTTGTTGTGGACAGGAGGAGCCCAGCGATCGTTTCGCTCACGAAGCCCGATGGCCCTGTGGGACTGTGCGTGTTCCAGGCCACGGTTGGTTACGAGGGCGGGCGGACGGACGGGCATGCATGCAGGCAGGCAGGGAGCAGCCACTGCGGTCTGTAGTTTCCTTTTATGAAAACTGATCCTTTTGCGCCGGTCGAATGTTCTACAGCACCGCACCAAAGACTATATTCTTTTTTCGCAGGGGTGGCCACGACCAAGACCGAGTTACTAGTCATATTTGAAATAAGTTTTTAGATTATATCGATCTAATAGATTGCTTCTGAGCATTATCATTGAATGCAAATGATGTAGTTTTCAAATATAGTTTTAAAAACTCCGATACAGGAGCACAAAACGAATTTGAATGCTGTTGAAGACATAATAGTGATATGACCACTGGATGGATTGGGGTAATACATCAATATTAGGTAGATACACATTATTTCAAGGGTTGCATATGGGATGATATTTATATAGGCACAAGGGAATTTAAACTTACGTACACTCGAATAAATTATTCAGTATTTACAACACTTTTTTATGTCCTATGATTTCTCCTTTTGTTAACATTTTGTTTAAATATATCCCTGTATGTCATCTTCAATTGTTGTTTTGTTATATTAATTTATGTCCTTTCTATTTGCAACACTTGAAGACGAAATAAATTTTGTTAATATTGTCCATTTTATGGTATATGAATCATTCTAGTTTATAATTGCAGAAAAAGTATTATCCATATTTATTACTATTATTATATCCTCCATCATCAGAACGTAATGGGTTTTTTTCCCTCTTGCGTTTCTTCTAGTTTCGTGTTTTGCTCAAATCTCGTCCTCTTTTTTGTTAAATGTATCTCCTTCTTGTCCTCCTTCTGTATCCCTTTCCCTTTCCTTTCGGGATGAATTGGACTTTCTCAACGACGCTCTTTCTTCTTTTAACCTCCCTCTGCCATTTTTTACTTTCCAATCATACAACATCTATTGTTATTGATCGAAAACAGAATTTCGGGATCCTTTCAGATGTGACCAATTTGTTTCCCGGAGAGCTTATTTTCAAATTTTCCGATGATGTCCTGTGTCCTGTGCGTGAAGAATTGTTTATCCGATAACTAACGAACAAATGTGTGAATTGAAACCAGCGTAGAGATTTGACTTCGAGTGCATTTGGGAATAGAGGTCTATTTCTGGACAACTCATTTACACAACGCGCTCCACTTCCGGTTTCTGTAAATTAAAATTTTGACGTAATAAATATAAACAGTTTTATTGTACATTAAATTGTGTGTACGTAAAGAGTATTAAGATGTATTGATTAATAATGCTACGACAGATGTCATCCGTGTATCCATCTGAGGCTCCATTCGGAAGCGATCAATTCCTTAAGTACTTTTGATTGCTGTAAATTATTTAACGAGCAATTTATGTATGAAAAATTCAATTGGATATATTTGTAAGATTCTCTTTAATTTAACAATATTAATAAAATGTTTTTTTACTTAAATTTCTACCTTTGAAGTGACCTCTTACGCTGGATTCGTAGATGCGANTGAAAGATTGTAAAAATCTCTCCAGATCAGAGAAGAAGCCTGGGTGAAGTTCTTTCGTGATTTTAAGTGTTTTGTTTCAACCCGCGTGTGCGTGCGTGGCATACAGCTTGCATGCGACACTCGCCCGGGCGAGGAGGTCTGCCTCGCCAGCGCTGGTTATTGTAAGGGGACCGGAGAACTGTAATGGCGGCTGCCGTACTACAGTACAAGCATTGCCCTATATCCCCACCCTTTTCCCGGTCTCAAGTTTATTTCTTTTTTTCTGCCTTCTCTTTCGTTGACGCAAAGAAATTGCTTACTCGAAAGTACCATCGAATATTTTCTACGGTACGAAACTCTTTAATTTGGTTTTATGAAGTTGACATAATGAGATGTTTTTTGCGGGTCGTAATTTATTCGCTCTTGTCAATTAAAGCAGTATGCTTTGTTAGCCTTTAGGCTCCGAGCATCCTTCATAATTACAGCGCTTGACGTCCCGGGGAATGAACTTGCTATAATTTTGGCGGAGCGCGTCTGCGTGATGTATTGCCTTTTTGCGACGAAGCCCTCGCTCGGTATCACAAAGTTTGTCTTCTTGTTCCGGATTCTGAATTTGACCCAACAGCTCTTGGGAAAGAAGAAACTGCTCCTTGAATAAATGATTGAGCACCGAGGAAAACTTTCAGATTGGCTGCTGCCCAGAGACGTGATGTTATGAGCAGAATATTATGAACGCGTATTTTTCTAGGTTTGTTCTTTAAAATCAAATGTCGACCCCGGTTTTATTTTAATTTGAGAGAAATTCGAACGAAATCTCAGGGTTTGTCTCTTCTATCTCGCAATTAAGGTTTCTATATTTTCCTCGTTCCATCCAACGCAGATAAACTACGCCATCCATTAACTCGAAGCAAACAATTCTTCTTTTCCCTTTCTTACCGTCTGAAACGGCGTCATGAAATTGTGACACTCCTTACGTTAACGAAGATGACATGGTCCCTACATGGGCTATCAAACCCATGATGAAGGATCAATTTCTTTTATCGGGAAAGATAGTGCTCATAAACTTCTATATTAAACAGGAACTGTGTGTGAAAATTCGTTTTGTGTGAAAACCCAACCGACGTATTGTTCTCATGATGTGTACGTACATTGCCAGTCGAGGTCGTAATAAAGAAATATCATAAAGATGTTTTATGACATCATCAACGTCTTCTTTTCAAAATTGTTTGGTGAAATCCTGAATTATTGTTTTTCCGTATTTTCAAAGTCTTCGGATGTTCTGGGGCGATAATAACGAATAATGGTTTATTTTCCTTTCTATGGGAGCAGGCAGATTTCACGAGAATATTCCTTGTGAGAAGTAAATTGAATTTTCCATTCCTCTGCTTAAGATGGTCATTTTAGCATTTCGGTTTTTGAAGTATATATTAATTTAATTGGGGAATCTTGATCCTAGTGTTGCACCGTTCAATTCGCAGACCATTTGGTGTTATATCTTGTAAGTACAACGAATGCCTTTCTGACGTTTCAAATATTTTAACTTATTCGGTCGGATTGACAGATCCCAAACATAGATGGATGGATTTTCTTCTTCTACTCGCTTTTTCTACCTACGAAACGTCCGTATTTTTTTCTTCATCAAAAATAAACTAAACTCGAGTTAAAAAATGTTTAAGTGGATAGTCTCATAAAGGTAATGGATTACTGTTTTTATGGCAAAACATTGTGACGACATGAAACCAAACGACATGGAAAATAATATCTAAATTTTAAGATGAATTATGTTTTTGCAACAGATATTCGATGAATGCATTTATAATCTACATTGATTGTACGACACTTTTATCATGCATTTACTATTGAAAAAAAAATTAATTCTCTTATGGTAGAAAATTGAAATTGTGTAAAAAGGGGGTTTCTATCTCAAGGTAACGTTTTTTGTAATTATTATCATGTTTTCGCTTATACCTTCTCGCGAGAGTTTTGTTTTAAAGTAGAATTTGACGCGAATAATATAACCTTTTAGAGAAGGGTTGAAGCCATTCCTTGCGACTCGCAAGGACTTAACTCTTTAGGTCATACTGAAAAAACTGGCAGGGATATTTTCTAATGAGAAAGAAAAGAAAGAAACGTCTTTTAGTAGAAACATTCACGTTCATAGGAAAGACATAATTAGAATATTTTATAACAATGACAACGGAATATAACAGTATATTATTATATTTCGATATGTAATTATAAAATTAACTTTTTATTTAACAATTAAAAAATATTATGTTGGATATATGTGGCAAGCGAGTGTGAAAAGGTTGGTGACCCCTATTTTAGAGAGTTGAGATGAATATGATCTATTGCTCATTATCTGTTACTGCCTCATACGCCCCTTCCGCTGATACTTTTGCTTACACGAAGTTAATGACTTCAAAGTGATCGCTTCATTCTTCCACAAAATAATTGAACTTGACCTTTTATAGACAGTGAGGAGACTGGAAATAGATCGCGTTCTAGGCTAGGTCAACCCTGAACGACCTCGCATCGTCGTGGATGAAGACGAGGGCTACTACAGGACAACGCGACGGAAGAATCAATTAAAGCAGCCTCTCTTTACGACTTGTGGTCCACCGAGGGGCGTGTGGGCAGAGTTGGGAAAGGCATTCTGCGGAGGCGGCACTAAACCCGCACTTGATGGCTCATCTCGGGGCTGGGTTCATGTCGCGGTGGGCGAGCAGGCGGGGGTGTATATCGCAGGCGACCGATCCGGTGTTTAATGACACCCCCCTTCGTGTCGACCTCCCCCTTTGGTAGGGGATGTGATGTGACGGTGCTTTCAGCTTGTGGCGATCCGACGCTCATCCAGGACGTGTTCTCTGGTAGACTGACGCTTTAATAATTCCTCTGGCGGCATTTGCTGGGGGACGTTGAGACGCAGATTGGCAGATGTAGGTTGCACAAATTCAGGGGAAGTCGCTTCAATAATTTCACATTTCTATTTGCTTCCTTTTTCATTAAACGTATTTCAATACGTATTTCTTTTCACGTGTTTTTTTAGATTCATACTTGTTTGATCAAACTAGTCTGTGATAAAGAAATAACAATTTCCTCTTTTTTTTTTGGAACGACTAATGTTGTAAAAATTCCTCAAGAAACGCTCGCTAGCTATCTGAGCAGAACGTTTTCGGGAAGAAAAACACGATCTAGCATTATTTCATTGCCGATAAGAAAAGTTGCTTTCTACTTCAGTGGAAAACTATCGCAGGTGCGAATATTCAACCTGAAAAGTTTCCTAATTTGGAAGAACTTCCAACCTACTCAATTGATTCCCATGTCGTAAATTACTCGACTTAGTGATATTTTCATCTCATACGTTGTATTCACTACCACCAAACTGGACGAAATAACTCTAGGAAGCCTGTCTTTGTAATACACTTTTTTTAATCCTTTGTAGTGTAACACAAAATTAACATTCCTACTTATAAAATACATTGCGTAAATTATCCAAGAAACCTTTATTTGTTAATCTACTTTCAACGAAATTCATTTTACGGTAGTCTCTTTGTTGTTTCCTTCAGGTATGTGAGTGCTACCAAACGATGATTTTAATATCAAATGACAATTACAGACAGTCCAAGTCTTAACAAGTGTCGGGGTTTTTGTTCTAAAATATTGGCGGTGGCAGCCCTGAAACACCACTCGAGTCCGCCATCCTTGTTTTTCTAGTTCCCAAACTCTCGATTACTTTGGTATAATGCAGTATGTGAAAGCTCTTTTTGTGTGTCACTTCTCTGAACCCTTCAATTCATAGAATGTCTCTACTACAATTTCAATTTCCTAATACGAACTGAAACTATTTCTCCTGTGGAATCACGAATTTTGAAATGTAAGGTTATCAGAAGTTTCACCCACCCTATGTTCGAGGTTTGGTTTAGTTCCATGGCGAAGAATCTCGCGTCTTCTCCAATACGAGGTGTGGAGTTTCCTCATTAGACGCACGTTTGTCCCCTTCTCGAGAACATGGCTCCCGCCCTTCGCCCTCGTAATTGAATTAGCGCCGCCAGCATTCCTTGTCGCGACGGACGCCCGACCGGCCAACCGCCACTGGCGGCGGCAGCAGCAGCCGGCACATGGGGGTCGAAGGGCACCGACAACTAGCGCGGCGCGGCGCGTCGCGGCGCGGCCGAGCGGCTGCACTGCTGCTCCGTTGAGCCATGCTATACTTGCAATCAGCTATCTTGACTCACAAAAAATGTAATCTATGAAAACATGAATGTGATTTCTAGTTTATTGTAAAGTTATGGTTAGAGATACGTGATTACTATTAATCGTTTGTTGATTACTATTAATTGATTACTATATTGTTCGCCTCAAAGAGTTCTACAAAAAAGTCTGCAAGAACATATGTTTATCCACAAAGGTTCAACCGTATTATTGAAAGAAAAAAAGTTCTTAAAAATGGGAGTGTTAAAATACGTAAATTTAAGATAATAATTTAGTAAGAAACAAATCAATCGTCATCAGACTTAATGAAGTGTTTGCTTTGTGCATTTAACAAAGATAAAAACCACTTTTAAATCGTAAGATTTTGACGAATAGTTTAGATTTTAGAAGAATATGAATGCAATGGTGCAGCTGCATCATGCATCGGAAGCGAAAATTCGATCGGCGCAGTTCTCGGGAGATGGTGTAGTGTATAAAGTAAACTTTTGTATTAAATTAGTATTATTATGAATTTGAAAAATTAGGATACTGAACATGTTTTCAGAAACCAGCAAGTAGATGTAGTAAATACCCTCCCATTCAAACTAATTTTGTAATGATATTGTAAATATTTTTAAAGTGGTTAGGCGGAAGAGCAGACCTCGGTCTGAGTCTCACCACTAACAAAGTCATTTATTTTATTTATTATTATTTATTTATTTTAAAAGTATTTTGATCTTATAACATAGATTCATCTCTATAGCCTTATAGAGGTCCTGCTGAAATGCATATAACCGGTTATGGTGTATTGAGATAAATGCACGTACTTTAATACAATAGTACAGTATAATAGTGATGTAAAATGTGTCTCCTATACTGAATTACATATGTACTCCCTACGAATGAAGTGAATGGAAACTACATGAAGCAGTTATGGGATTCCGAAATGAGTCGTGATACCGATTTCCGATGACTTAGCAAGATTCACATAGCAAAACTAATAATATGTAAAATGCATTTTCTTACATTTTAAACAAAATGTTGTATTATATACTTCAGTACTTAATGTGTTATGAACTCTAATGTCGCAATTTGACTTGACGTTCTAACTTCCAGTCTTCTTGGTTCAGTTTTGACACAAATGCACGCGATTATACAAAAAAAAATCAAATCGTAATATTTACGTATCACTATCAGACTCAGAAACTACTCGCAATTTAATCACGATATTCTTTTTCATCAATAAATTGTCAAAAGATGTTAAATTCTCTAAGCGAAGCGACTCCTATGTTTGCAAGCGCTACGTCATATTTTTTACATCATGGAAGATCCAGAATGGCGCATGCGAATTCTTATAAGGTTTGTTTCAGCAGCAAATTCCGAACAGTTCGGAACGGTTCGGAATGCTCTCAGAATTTCCTCAGTGCGCATGCCCGGAATTCAGGACGGTTCCGAACCGTTCGGGATTGTTTGCTGCTGGAACGCCTTTTAAACGCCATAGTTTAAAGTTCGTCCGTTAGATGTCGCATGAACTTGACGGCAGGTCCATCTCGCGAGGAAAAAATTAAACGATACAGATGTCCCCTCGACATGGCGCGTTGATCAAAGGGCAACGGCGCTTTTTCAAGTTTTCCAAATAAAAATAACACAAAAATTATTTTCAATTTGAATTATGTACATTTAAGAGTATTTAAAAGAGTTCTTGAGCAACAATTTTTTATGTCCGTATCAATATATGTTGTGGAAAAATCATTTCATTATTTTTTTTTAAGTAGGGCTCTAATGACCTTGACGAGCCCTAAAGCTCCACAAAAAATATTTTTAAAACCTATATTTAATATTTAGTATTTTAATGAGATGTTTGTAATGACGAGGTAATTCCCAACATAATTTTCTATTTTGAAGTGTGCAACAGCCAACAATGCGCCCAGACGACGGTTAACCCTCAATCGGTTTAGTGGAATGAAATGAAGTTGGAAGGTAGTATTGGACCGGATCCGACCCGACTTCTGGATAATGAGGTTTCCGGTCAAAGTAGGTTAACAATGTCATTTTATAACAACATTGATTAATGATATACTGCACATTAAAAAAACATCATTGTTACGATCTAAGAGTATGAGATTCAACAAAATATTATATTATTATTATTATTTCTTTGACATCACTGTTTTCACAGAGTCTCACCGTAAACCTAGGGTATTTCTTCTTCTTCTTATTATTATTATTATTATAGATGGCGGACAACGAAAAGTTTTAAATCACAAATAGAAATTAATCAAAGAAATGAGTCGCGAAATGAACTGAATCTAATGAAAGTAGAAATGAAATATACAGAATTAAATAAATACAAATATCATAAAATAAAATATACAGAAAGTTTATTAAAAATACAGGTAGGTCTTCATAATCTACGAGATTTCAGTCACTGAACGGAAAGAATAAACAGGAAAAATCAGGGTCATAATATAACAGGAGAGGTTGAAAATGGTCCGAAAGTCGAAAGAATAATTCAATTTAAAACGCAAGGTCGAACAAAACAGGTAGCGCAATAGAGAAGTTTACACGGCGACATCAAACAATCGAGTGCTTCCCGCTGATTTTCCCCCACCGCCTGCGAACCACGCGGGTGACCGACCGTAACCACAGTTCCGAACTTTAAATCCCTACAGAAATCCAGAACTCTCAGAACGGTTCGGAATTCCTCGCTGGCGACTGCTGGAACCAGATGGAACAGAACTGGGACAAAAGTTCTGAATTGTCACTGCTGTAACAGCGCATTACTGGGTTTTCGCTTCTGCGCATGCGCGGGACAGTTCGGAACCGTTCGGGATTGCTGCTGGAACAAAGCTGTAGTGCTTCAGCAGTTCGTACTTCCCAACTGAATACGTCGTTTTTCATACTTACCCCCACTCCATCGTAAGTTTCTACTGCTGTATAGAGTCTCCTTGATGTGGCTCATGTTTTTCTTTCCGAGGCCTCCAGAAGACGCAACGCGGATCCTCTTTCTCTTGTTTGCTGATACCGGAGTCTGTTGTTTGCACCGCTCTGCATTCCATAACATTCAGCTGATGGAGGCATATTCCACAACGGAAGCTTCGTCGTTACTTTGTAAACATTCCTCATTTTAAACATGATTCATTGTAATGTTTCGAATGTCGCAAGTGTTCGAATTTTTACTATCCACATATGTTAATGTCCGTTATGCGTACGTCAATGCATATATCGATTAATAACATTCTGATTGAAAATACCGGTAAAGAAAGTCATCCTCTTCCCCGTTCACGAAATCTTTTTGTATAAGTTATAGCTTCCTAATCCTACCAACCAAGTTAAACGGTGAAGCATTCTATCGATTGCTTTCAATTATTTTTACGAGAAACCGTCAAGGTTTGAAAGAAGTATGAAGACACGAACAGAACCGGGATGTAAAGGAAGTGGTTTATCATAATTTCATAAAACGGTTATGTGCTTGACTCATAACTACCCTAAGGCATCAATACTGTTCTCCGTTTTCTTTGGTCGAATTTGATTTCTTCTTTTTATGCGTCTACCAAATTTTGGTGCTTCTGAGGTTTTGTACTTATTGTTTTTACGCTGTAAATTATGTAAAATGTTATTTGAAAAAATGTTATAATTAAGTAATTTGACGAAAAGGCTCCGTTCAAAATTTCTGACCATTTTATGTCAAATTGACCATATAATCCTGGAAATATTCTGAGAACTTAAAGAAATTTAGAATGAGGTAACTTTTATGTATTTTTTTTTATTTGAAGCTTAAAATAATTGTTTTGAGAGGGAAAAACTTTTTCTTGTTTGCTTGTTATCTAGGGGAGGTTGGCCCTCATAAAACATGGGTACGTGTTCTTCTGAGGTACACGAATGTCCCTCCTCAAAGCCAGTCCATGCAGGCAGGATTCGGTAGATTACAGTTAACTCCTAGTTGACTTTTCAATTCCCGATGTCTATCTAGCCTTTTATTCAATGTGGGACTAACACTCCAAACTAGTCAAATCAATGAAGGTATAAAAGATTTCCTTATTTTTATTGTAATATTGTTTAATAACAATATAATGATGAACTCGGTGGGCTCGTTTGAAATGCAAAAGAGCATGTGATTTACGCACCTAACCTCCGACAAAGTGAAATATCTTATTATAATGTTGATAAAAGTGATGTGAACAAATACTACCGAGGAAAATTTACTACAAATCGAATTAAACTTCCATCACTTAAAAAAATAAAATAAACCATGAGTGTTCCTCCTAAAGAATCTGTAGTACACCAACAATTATAATAGCAATTATTTCATTTCAGTGATCGGTGAGGTGTAAGTACATGTTACTCTGTTTATTTATGCAGATTTAAGGGTTATTTTTTGCGATTTAATTCTACCTTGACGTAACCCAACTTCGCCTTAGCTGCTGCTCCCGCATCTCAAGCGCCACCTACTTCCTCTGCGTGAACGATCCGTCTCATTAAAAGCGCCTCTGCAGGATGCAGGGCTCTCCGCACCACACAAGTGCAGCGTCTGCAGAAAGAAAGTGAAGAGGCCGAGGAAAATGCTTGGTCCAACGCCACCCAGGAAGGGTCGACCTCATCCCTAGGGAAGGAAGATGTTAACTTCGTCCTCGCAGCGAAAGCAGATGCATCGAGAGCGCGGGGTTGTCATATATGGCATGCCACGGCACCCACACAGAAGCTTCTCTAAGCCGTTAAAAGTTAACGGCAGGAAGTGTTCTTTCGGCCATAGGTTAAATATCAAGCCTTCTGTCCGACACAGTTGGTATATCAATTACTGCCGGTTCTACGAATCGGCTCATGTTTGCGTTAGCATCCGAACGTAACGATTCTGCAGCCGAGTAAAACATCCACGTGTGTGTAAACAGAGGAGGGAAGAGTCGGTTGACAATCTCTTGCAGTGCTGGCATTGACTCCTCGACTTTCTCTTTGACTCTTTGGACTCTTTAAAGGCATCTCGTGACTCTTTTGCTTTTGTCGCATAAAAATTGGACTCCGATAATACGGTCTTGAGACGCGTAAAGGGCGTCCGTCCGCTTAGCACAGAACTCTGATAAAACTCATTTTTTTCTCTTCGCTTACTCGACTGCTAACCTTCTCTGGACAACTTTTAGTACCACGAAATTTCATTTTACTCAGATATTACGACTTCCTCCTCACCTACCATGCGAACAACGTAATCTTATGCGGAAAATTATTTCGGGATGCTAAATAAAATGTCTGTAAATAATGGAAGGCTACTATATCTGCGATATATCTGTGAAATAAGTAGTAGAGCATTTTGCGAACTGAGCTGCCTCTTAATCACTTCTTCGTTTTTCGGTACAGATCTCATGTTTCTCACAGATTTTTCAAACATGAGCACTAATTTTATACTCAGGACTTATCACGTATTCAGAATAATCAAACAATATTAACCTATACAGTGTTCTAACCAACCTTTACTTCATGTCCTACTCTGTGCTAATTACACTAATCTTTATTTCATGTACCCCACTTTGTCACGCAATGGGAAAATGATCTATCGAGTAAGATTAGGATTAGAAGAACGATGAAGATGATACAGTGGACACGTACCAGATTTCTTAGAATTTTTTCAAATAGGTACATACGATTTTAAATTATTTGCCCACATTTCTGACCTTAACGTATAGCTAGTCTGGTGTTGCACGTTACAATATCATCGAAGGGATTTTTTACTGATCCACAGTGAGGAATATATTTATAAATGAGGTAGCTGACTTACTACATTTCATCAGCTTATTTTGTCAACGAATATTGGTGGTGATAAATGACTTGTTTCGATGTCTTTTTCACTCGTGATTCTTTGCACTTGTCGTTTTACCACTACCCTCTCTCTGTTCGTTCTCTGCCTTCTTTCCTTCATTCTTGAACACCCTGGCGCGTCACCTGTCCACTCGTGAAGCCCCGAAGCCTTCCTTGTCCCTGTCCTTCCTCTTCCACCGTGCGATGGATGCACACGTAATCGATAGTTCCCCACTTCGACCCCCACCCCCACGGCGATGGTGTTTCTCCCTCCCTCTCTCCCACGGCAAAGCACTCACCTCTCTTCCCACTCAAAGACCCCGAAGATCGATTGTCAATGGAGCATTCTTTTTTTTTTTTCTTCTCCCACGTAATCTGAGATATTGGCACCGACTCAACATTCTGCGAGACTGATGCCGTCGCTCCTCACACTCCCTTAAGCTTTCTTCTTTCTCGTAACTTGTAGAGCTTAATAGAATGTGAACATGTTACACGTGTCTGGAGTTAACATAAAGAGACTCGAAGCATTTCGCTGGAACATTGTTTAATGAGCGTCCGTGCGTGTGTGTAGAGACCGCTTGCCAGTAATTTGCCCCGGGATCCGGATCTGCTATCGGCAGCCTGAAAGAGATGCCTAATATCTATAAATTTTAAATTTTTAAACAGTTTTTATTTTGTGAAATGTGGTGTTGTTTGTTTCCACACCTAGTGAGAACGAAATACTTCTGAACTTGTGATATACTTGTAAGTACGGCCGTGCTGGCATTTGTGGTCAGAGTATTCAACACCCGACATACCAGTGGGCAACAGGGGAAAAAGGAAGGAAGAAAGTAGAGTATATTCATTGATGAGGAAATATGTCGCAGAGTTGGGAGGTGAAACGTCTATAAATTGTAGAGTACGTATCCGGTCACACTAATCGTACATATTATATGCTTATATATTAGGTGTTTATATATTAAACATGTATATATGTATGTTCATTATATACTCGTATGTAGGCCATATGTACATAGTTTGTATGTGCGTGCACAAACAAATATTAGGAGAAATACAAAAAGGACAAAATTGTATTAGTTTCGGGGGAGGGATTCACCCCCCCCTCCTCGGCCGGGTGCACCCCAGAGGATAGTCCCAGGGAAATATAACTCGCGTGGATAAGGGTGGGTTTCTTCTATATTCATTTTACAGGTTTAACGCGACTTCCCTATTGTTTGGAGTTGAAATGGAAGGCTCATTCTAACTCTCTGCCCTACGTTACTATTTTCTCAAGGACACAGTGGCCGAAAGAGCTAAGGAGACGGTGGCGGATCTATGGGGGGGACGGGACTAAGGGGGCCTATAGCCCCGCCCCCCATTGGACCTGAACTCTTTAACAGATAAAATTCAAGTTGATAAGTGTTACGAGATTAATAATTGTTATTGTTTAATAATAATCGTTATTTTTATTAATAACACCAGATTAATAAAATTAATTACACCAGATTAATGAAATTAATAATACCATATTAATAACTTTAATAAATTATTGTTATTGTTATTAATAATACCAGATTGTTAATTATTTATTTGATGGATTTTAAAGGTGATAATTACAAAATTTGTGTTGTAAAACGATAATTTCTGAAACAAAATGATCCCCGGTTAGCCCCCCCCCTTCCCTTGATTGCTGTCTAGATCCCCCACCTTTTTGTTGTTGTTTTTATCGCGTAATTGACAGTACTACGAGCGACAACCGAGGTGACAACGGTCCGACACATAGCTACGTTGAGGTATCAGTGTTTGAATTACGTTAATCGAAATCTGGCGATGAGATCTGCGACGTAAATATTTGCGTGCTTTCTTCTTCAGATGCTGTACTTTTTCGTGTGCTTCTCTGAATTTCCCCAGTGTGAGGGTGCTTTTATAGGAAGAAGAAGGCTGCTTCTAGTTGGCGTCCGGCATTGCGTTTCCCTCCGCACCAACAGACGCCCGATGCCTGCCCCTCCTCCCCCCCCCTCGACGCGGCGTTTTTGGATTTTATGAGCTCTTCTTATCGTCTTATCGTTCACTCCCCGACTCACTACAATAAACAGCCGACGGCGGCGCTGCGTTGCCTTGCGCTGCGGGCGAACGTACGGACACTCTCTCTGCCTCTGCTACTGCGGCAGGTGAAGAAAGCAACGATGTTCATTTCTTCGAATAAAAATAGCAAGGGCTTTGCGTGTAGGTGTCCCGCTTTGCTCTGCGTTCGCGAATTTACCTTTTGCTTTCTCTATTTTTTATTATAGTACTGCTAGCAACCAGCACCGCCTCGCTCGGATTGTTTTTTTGTTACGTTTCACTTTAACTCTTCTGTATACTTTGGAATAGACGAAAATGGGAAGTCAAAAGATGTTTGCTTCACTTGAAGCAACTCACGTCGGGTAGCGCGTCAGTCGGGTGCTTCTCTGCTCTTCCCGAGTCAACACACGACGGCGACAGCTTGTAAAACTAAAACGATTATAAAAAACAAAATATTCTTCCAAATTTTAGGACTTAAAGGCAGTTTTCATCATTCTTAAATGCACAAAACACACAATACATTCAATTGTATAAGGATTCTTTTTTTTTGTGTGTGTGTGTACATAAATTACTCTCTTTACTTGAAGTATTTATACACGTGCATTTTCAATAATTTTTAGATAATTTAGGTTAACCTGTCCTGATAGACATATGCTGTAGGAGACTTTTTTGTAGAACTCTTTTGAGTCGAACAATATTGCCATTCATAGTTGTCACCTACCTCTAACAGTTTAGGCAGCGTAAGCGAATATACGTCTCCGGAAGATTGTCTATTTTCCCGGACTAAATTGTCTATTTTCGTTATAGCTTATTACTTGTGATATCTGAGGTAAAATAAAAGTATATAAACAAACCTTGTTAAAGAATGTATGAATTTAAGAAAAGAATCACGTGAATCGGATGAATGGTATAGGAGCGTACAAAGGACAAACAAACAAACAAACAAACCTTCATGTTTACAGGATGTTAAAGAGGCCTTTTTGACTGGGGTAAACGTCAAATCTTCAGTACCGTGTAAATAACGAACTATATATATGGATAGAACAAACACTGAAAAACTCTCAGGTTCCGAGTACCTACTGGGGGAAGGAAATTTACATCCTCTACGACCGGGTAAAAGTTGCGATGGACCGGGATTCGAACCCGTTACATCCTGCTGGGACCTAGCAGTCGATAATGCAATTTGGAACAGAAATATGAGCTAGATTATAACAAAGGATTATGATAATAGCATTGAATGAGCTATATTCTTGTTGAACATTTTGCGAATTGAAAAGACATATTTTTAATAGATATCAAAAGATTCTAGAACAATTATCTACGTATGAAATAGTCATCCTGACGCGATTGTGGGCGCGGGAACACATCTAGTACTGTTTGGAGTAGGGTGCAGTGAGTGCACTGGAGCGTTGAGGAGTGAGGGGTGTGGGGGGTTTGTGTCTTCAAATTCCTTCCTTCTCACCCCCCCTCCCCCACCAACTCTCCAGGGCACTGCACCCTATTCCAAACAGTTAAAACCGTGAGAAATTCTTTCCGTCTTCTGCCGCCAGTTCCTGGAAATCCCCAACACCTCCCTTCCCGCTCCCAACACATCACCAACCCTCTTTCACTTTCCATATATTGACCTCCGTTCGGCGCCCTCTGCGCACTTGCCAAAAAAAAAAAAATCCTCAAAACTCAGGTATGTAATTTTGTCGGTTTGCTCACTCAGTTTTTGTTTTCTTCTATTCATTCTTTTAAAAAAATAGACGAGTAACTATTCATTCTTCGTTGTTCTTTTCTTTATTTCATTTCATAATTTCAATAATTTTTACACTTCTTGTTTAATTTATCATTCTTTGATAATGTTGCTAGTGCTCACGAATTGCAATAAAAATGAAATACAAGAGAACCCCTTTTAACCGACTTTGGATCAACCGCCCTATCCCGTACAACAGTATTCTTCCAGTGTATAATAGCTGGCAGGTAGTGACTCAAACATTTGATTGTTTGACAGTCCTTTCCTGGAAAGTAAAACCTTATGTGCGTTCGATTCTTTCCTTTTTTTTAAAAGTATGTATATGCAGTACAATAAAGTGACGTCTCATTTGCTTGTTTTATTCAATAATAATANTATTCACGATAACCTAATGAAATTGTTGGCTCGTTTTGAAATGAAATCCATTTTTCACGAGAATCTCGGATTACCCGGCCAAACGGGTAAAACTGTTCAGGATCTCGATCCCGTACAGACCGCGTACGAGAGGTTCTGCTTTACAACGTGCAAATGTATTATGACGTAGCGCATCCTATGGTCATCTCTGGGATTGAAGCTACCTCTGCGGAATTTCATAAGGTCCTGCAATTTAGTTTTACATAACGCAATACGTAATGAGGATTTCGCCCAATAGAAAGAGGTTCCGTGCCACTGAGGAGGGGGAGAGCAGCGTTGAGCTTGCGACGTGGCCCGCATGCGGGTGGATGGCAGCCGACGGAGAGGGGCGGGCAGGCTGACGGGCGACGTAGGTTAGCCGAGTCGCACGGCCGGTCGATCACCAGCTTACTCTTGAAGACGGGCTAAACTCTTGCCTGTCTTCTGAAGCTCCCAAATTGAGTCCGTCGCCACAATCATTTGTCGTCTCCATCTTCTCTCTGTTGTATTAGTTTTTGACTTCTCGTGTGCAGTGGCGGATTTAGCGAGAGGCTTCCGGATTTAACCCCCCCTCCACCACCACCACACCCCAGAACGAGAAATTTGGGAAATAATACTTTTTTTGTACCTACCAAAAAATACTGTTTGAAAGGTAAGAGAATTATTAGCGTTGGACGTAAAATTAAATTCTTACGGAATTTTAAATAACCTTTAAACTGCAAATTATAAAAAAAAAAGTACAGTATAGTCTTATTTTTATTAAATCATTAGCACCAAAAGGTTTAAGCATCAATCGAAATGAGATCTTCGATCAAGCAATGCGTGTCAAGTCGGTTTTTATTTGTTTTGCGCACTAATTTTTTTTCTTTTCAATCGCTTACGGTTGGCAAGAGAAGCGACATTCCCCCCCCCCCNTAGTGCAAATAACAAAAACATAATATAAACTGGTTAGTGCTTATAAATGTTTAGGATATATTGTAGTTCACAGAAATGTTCTGCAATTGCTTCTTTCTTGTCTGCGCTGCAAATACTGAACGAGAGCTACGCATGCTGGGGAGTATGGTATCGAATGTTGAGGGCAATGACTCCTTAAAATCAATTTTATTTGGTGATTTCTTTTTATTCCTTATAAAAATTCAGTCATATTACTGTAATATGTGATGTTAAAGAGCGACCTTAAATACATAACAAAAAACAAGCACCGTAGAGAGAGAGATCTCCATTGAATACGTAATTCCTGTGAATTGAGACTGTACCCAGTAGAAACTCTCATTAGCTTTATGTAACTGAAAAGAATCTCAGCCGGTGTTAATCTATGAGATCTATGCATATCTATAAACAGATCATTGCATGCGTCTTTCGAAATAATCTGTATGCGAATGGGTTTACTGCGCCCAAGTGTTTATGGCATCCAATATTTTCTGGTTTAAAAATACGACTCCGAGTGAATCCGCGCTCGGAATTCCTCTAGCGCATTAAGGAACTGAAGAGAGATTCTGTCTTGTAAAAATAAATTATATTGGTGAACTTGAACGCGTGGACTCTAGTGCTCTGGAATGAATCTCTGAAGCACAATTCAGAAACTTGAAACTGTATCCCTAATGTAGTACTAGCATTGATAGAATTAAATCATTAAAATATCTGAAGTTACTGTAAATGTACAGAGTAACCTGTTTTTTTTGTGAATTCAACGTGAAAAAATACCTCACCGACCATTAAAATGAAATAATTGCAATTCTTGAGGAAACTCTTATTTTCAAAAAAGGATCTTCTTTGGATTTTCATTTTCCGTAGTATTTTTACATGACTTTTACCCATAATGCACCGGACATTACGAAAAGATATTTCACTTTTTCTGATGTGTGATGCATTAGCAACGAAACCGCTCCGCTCAGCCTACGTGCTTTTATGTGCTCTTCTACATTACGAAGGAGTTAAGCAAGTTTCTGAATATTATTTATGCCGTACATTAAATCGCGTTTTCTCATTATAATAATTCATAATGTTGTTTATAAAACAATAAAAATAAAGAGAGAGAAAAACTGTACTCAGTGATTTGACCTTAAGGGGAATGAAGAGAAATAACGAAATTTACGTAATAAAAAAAAAGAAGCGTTTACCGCGTTTGTTAAACAACTGATTTCGGGTTTTCTGAAATGTCTCAAATCGAGTCTCCTCGGAGGTACGCATAATAATAATTATGAGCTTATCTTCCCCAGTGGAAGAATATCAGAAGATATACCAAGATATACATGGAAAATAATAAAAAAAGGTTACAAGAATGATTGACACCGTCGTGAAGGCGAGCTTCTCTTCAAGAACCAACGAGTTCAGTTTACTTCCACCTTTCTTATAAAAATTATTCATTACTGGCTGAGTAACCAAAGCTTCGCTAGCGTGAATTTTGTGAAGTTTGTACTATTATTCATTCTTAAGCACCATTAGTATTTGTAGCAGCGTAGAATACTGAATAATTAGGACTTACTGTCCCGGGAAGAAAGCGTTTTTAATCGTACAAAGAATATATATAAAACATAAATATAACATATTCACAATAATACGCTTTGACTGAATAGGGGTCCTATCAGATCTCCTTGACGAGGGTATTACTTCATTTATTCTTATCTTTGTTTTCTGTATTTCAAGTGTCCTGATTCACAGATTTATAAGTACACCGTATTTACAATTTAATACGCAAAAAAAATTATAAATCCAATCCCGACTCCTCGAAGCAATTTTTCTAGATTACTTTATTTTCCCGTCCATATATCTTCTCTCCGTATCTTGTAAGCGATGTTTAACTGAAGCCGAACGGGAGATGTTCCATCATTGTATCTTACGATGCCTTGCGTCACGGTTGTCAAGTAATCAGCACTGATTTACGCGAACACCCCTCTTAACCGGTGATTTAACCGGTTAATCCGAATAGTGATTTAACCGGTTAATCCGAATAGTGGTTTAACCGGTTAATCCGAAGTTCCCGCGAAAAATCGATATTCGTACGAGAGGAGCCTAGAATTATATGAGGTTATCACGAATTAACAAGAAGCAAATGAGACGTCATTGCAACTCACCTGATTGTTATATACGTACTTACATGAACACGAAAAAAAAAATTATTAATAAAAAATAGACTCTGAAGCGAGAGGGATATGAAACTGGCGAACTTCCTTCCCTTCCCTTCCCTCCGCAGCGAAAACATCACACACCTAACGTCGCGTCGTCACCGTGTTTTACTCTCCAGGAACTTTCCAGCAAAAACCCATCAAATAATCAATGTTTGAGTCACTACCTGCCAGCAGCTGTTATATCAGCTGAACGAGAGAAGAAAGAGAATGTTCCAGGGGAATGGTCGGTTCATCCGAGGCCGATCATGAGGGTTTCTTATGTATTCACTTATCTTTTATTCTTTTATTACAATAAAAATTAACGTGAACATACGAAATGTTGAATTTTCATTATATTATATTATGAAGATCTATGGGGTCTCGGACCACATCTTAGTTCCGTAATCTAGACGTGATGAATGTCCAAGTGACAAGTGCTTTTTAACTTGTACAATGGTAGCAAGGATTTGTTAAGAGAAAATACGTCGTATCTCGTTTACCTTTTGGAATTTTGTCTCAAAGCCCCTCCCTTTCGGAGACCTTTCTCCCGTCGCCCTAATCCTTCGCCCTTTCATCGTGGGATCAAACGGGGCTGACTTGTCACGAGCAGGGGCGAGGGGCTTTAATACACGCGCCTTGGCGTATTTCCAGAGCAGCTCTACAAGGGATGAAACTTCGTTTTATAACGTTTCTGGAAGTTGCATAGTTTCCACTCTCCTATAATTGAGCCTCTCCTGTTAAACAGTCTGAAATGAGGTTCCTGAGCAAGTAGGTGATTTTAAAGTATTGATAATAATAATAAATTTATTGTCAAAAAAGCAAAAGTACAAACTGCGTATGACCACAACGGGGATAATAAACTAATTTACTCTCCGGAAGCAAGCAAGGGACTGATCGAGGGCCCTAAGGCAGAGGCGGATTTTACATTTCAACACACTCCTAACGACAAAAATAGTTTGTCACGTGTTGTAGTATTAACATAATACCAACAAATTTTTATCTATAGATTATGAAGAAAGTATTGTTTATAAATCGTAAATATTAAAATAACACCTAATTCCAGATTTATTGTTTCAATATACGCCGCCCTTAGACACGAACCTAGTGACTCTATATTAAAAAATCCGCCTATACCAGGAGGAGAATCTGAGAAAAACCGGAGCCACGATATTAATTTGTTGGTTTCTAGGAGGACTTCTCTGTTAGGAGTGGCATATGCGGTTGACATTTGTAAGATTTAATTTCTCAGGTTCATCTAATCACTGCTAAACTCTTTCGTCCCCGTCGATAAAACATTTCCGTCTCAGCTGAAAGTGACTTTGATTATGGAGATTCGACCTAAATTTGACGGAAATAAATGAAAAGCGCGAATATGAATTAGAAGATTCCTGCAGAATTTATCAACATCTGATCGAGCTACTTACTAGGAAAACAATTACTTTTTTGGGGGGGAGGGGAGGGGGGCTTTACGG
>NNCF01127400.1:114595-161119 GCA_002313205.1 Laupala kohalensis
GGTAATTTCCAATATTAAGTTTGTTTCCTTTCTTGTATAAAGGTTTCCCTTAACTTTCTTATACTATTGTAGTGTCCAGTAATTTAATAGTGAGGTATAAGGTGTACCCAAGTTAATAGTAGTTTGTATGTTCATTTGATATGAGTGTTGTCTTGTAACTAGCTCTTTACAATACGTGATTGGTTGGGTGATTTGTAAGCCCCATTCATGGAGAGTGTTATTAAGTTGTATTTTTATCTTCGTATTGGTAGCTGGAGAGAATGTGTGTGACGGCATAAACTTTACGAAACCCTGATGAAGGTACGGTTCGATACCGAAACGTTGGCAGAGTAAAAAATGAATAATTACAAGAATTTTTCTGGTAATATCCAATGGCTGATAACATCATCGCGGAATATTATTGTATTTTGTTTTCGTAACGTTGAGTACGTGAATACAATCTATTCGGCACAAATTTTTCAAGAGAATCGTGTGATAAGTCAGTAGATTTTTTCCTTCGAATTGTGCCTTGTCAAACCTAAGCGACAGGAGTCTCCCGAGGCGTGAATGTCAGCAGTATTCAACTCCCCCCTCGCAACCTTTTATTTCGCGCTTCCGTTGCAGCGCGGTGCCGTTGACGCTTGCGCCTCCCTGCCTCGTGCCTTTGCATCCGTGTCGCTCGCTTTATGTGCTTTCGGTTCCGAGACACAACGCGAGTGCTTTGGACGGCGTCCTCGGGCTCCTCGAGGGACTTTCTGCACATCGACTCAGTGGATTCCATTGCTATACTCCAAGTCATGTAACTTATGCGATATGGCGTCCTAACACGAATTGCCGACTTCTACGAACCACGTTATATCCAAATAAATATTAGTAGTAGTCACAAGAGAGACTATTAGCTGTAAAGGAATACCAGTTAATAACACAACAAGGTAAGCGCAGGTGATAGTGTTGTTGCTTCTCACCATGTCATCCCGGGTTCAATGGGGCCAGAAAATTTGTAGCTTTTCACATGAATGTCCCAGTTCACATAGCTGTGACTACTGAAAAGCAAACCTTCCTTCCTCCATCCAGCTCCTCCCAGTATCAGTAACTCTAACTACTTCTAGTTACTACAAATATCATTACTCTTGGGGGCGATGGCGAAGTAAAAGTGTTGGCTACACTGCACACATACGCTATACCAACATCAAGCCACTTAGACTGACAATAAATAAATAAATACTGTATTGTGAAGAGAGCTGTTACAAATTGCCGAAGACCAAATTGAGGACAACGAAGCGAGTAATATACAATAAATGAAGAAACTCGGTGCCTTTCTGTTTATGATTTTTATTCTTTAGTTAAATTTTCTCTTCGATGCCAAGAAACATGAGTTCGAGTATATGTACGAAGGACCAGTTGCGAAACAACTTAGGATTTATCTGGATACTATCGGTTACTGTCACTGGCGCCACACAGGAGGTCATCCACATGTCGAATAGAGAACACATAAACACTCTTTTCTATTTCACATAATACTTGAGAATATTTCAAAACCTTGCCTAAGCTTGTGAATGAAAGATAACGTCGCATCAAAACTTGATTGTAGCGCGACTTACTTTTTCATTAAAAACAAATCATAAAAAATCCCAAAATTTTACCGAACGCGGTGACCGCATATATGTCCTGTTGACTCCAGTTTTATCGCAGCTGGTTGCGAAGGGGACTTGAAATGCGAGTACTATCCCGATAGCGTCATCAATTTGAAATGTCAGTTCAAAATCCTATCTTTTCTTCTTCCGGACGTTTACTGGGGTTAATCATCGACACATTCTTGGAATTTTGGAGTTGACTCGGTTTTATGTTTTGGAAATGTTGAATTTCACTTCGGAGAATTTTTTAAGCTAAAATCTTGTCAGCTTATATTGCTGCTGTAGAGTTCTATAAAAAAGTCCGCGACAGCATATGTCTATCTACAAAGGTTCACCTACATTATTAAGATTATTACACTCACCCATTTGAGACGCACATATTACAAGAATTTTAATGAAATGGAGCAGCCGCGTCACGCATCGGAAACGAAAATTCGATCGGCTCTCGGCTCCCGCGAGATGATGTAGTGCATGTAGTAAACGTTTGTATTAAATTAGTATTACTATGAATTTAAAGAATTAGGATGCTGAACATGTTTTCAAAAACTAGCAAGTCAAAGTATTTTGATCTTATCACATTGGTAGATTGAATTTTTTCCTGAGTAAAATAATATTAGTCTCAAGAAACGCCAAAGGTGATCAGCTAGTTCGCTTAAAAGTTCGCATTGCAATCGCATATATCTAAGCGTCCGAAAGCGATATTTCACTTCGAGAAGGATCAGTTTCGAGTGAGACAAGCAACCCTATGCGCTCTCCTCAAATGTGAAGAATGTGAAGTGCGGCCACGTCAGTTCCCAAGCGCCTGTGTGGTGCTCCTCCCACGCCGCTTATTTGCAGTACCTGCAGGGACAATGTTTAAGCTAGGAGGCTGTGTGTGTGCCGAGGACCTACTGCCGCCGTCGCAGCCGCTTCAGATTTTGCTGAACAGGCGGCAGGCGGATAGACGCTCGTGGATGGTGTTGGAGGTTGGAGCACGCCTCGCGGCTTTCCACCCTCCTTCCATTCCTTTTTCTTCTCTTTCTTCTTTGGTCGCCGTCGCCGGTTTTCTTCCTCTTTTGATTCTGCGCCCCACCCGCTTCGCTCTTGTACGGTATCTCATTCACTCCCCCCCCCCATTCCATCCTCTTCATCTGCATGTCTTCATCCCTCAAAGGCCTCCCTCCTCCTCCTGCGCCCCCGCCCCCGCCCCACCGCCATCACTCTTTCTTCACACACGCAAGTGACGTCACTCGTTCCACCGCAATGCACCACGTCCCTTTTTCTAGTGTTGGCAAATAGAGTGAGGAATCAAAGATATTTGACGGTTAGTCGTCACGGGGATGCTGGAAATGCGTCAACAACAGCGCTCCGGGATGCAACTACATTGCAAGTCTGTTTCTTTGCTTCGAGAAATTTAGCTTCATTAAAATGATGAACGGAAGCACTGTGTTTATTTGTTTATTGTATATCAGTCGCAATAAATTACTTTGTTCTCTTCAACGTGGTCTTAGGCAGTTAGTAATTATTGCTCTCTTGACAATAAATTATTTCTTTATTTATTGTCAGTCTTATTGGTACAGCGCTTGTGCACAGTGTAGCCAACACTTTTACTTCGCAAGAGTAATGATATTTGTATGTCGCGTTATGTTGGCAGTATATTTAATTTCTGAAAACTTAAATCCATCGCCAATACCGGCCCTCAATTCAATGCACTTGCTTTTGTGGCGCTGTTCTGTTCTTTGAGCGTGTGGAACGAATAATACCTTGGGTCTCAGTTCGTTGTGTTATCAAATTGTGTCACGTGTAATAACCAAAGTGTGTCGTCTGCGAACTATTTTTTTTTCATTAGACCCCATATTTTAGGGCTCGGCTCCACCACCTCCGAGGTACGTGGGATCTCGTCTCTTAATGTGTGAGAACTCTTTAATTCCGTCGGTATCTGTAAATGAGAGCAAGAGCACCCGTCCGAAGAAGCTTCACTGCGTTCTACGTAACGCCCTGGACGCTAAGAGCACGCGGTCGCCCCGAATCCCATTTGCATAAGCGCGCCCTCACATTGAGGCATTCGAGCGAGGACACGCCATTGTCCTCAGTGTCAGTGAAGTCCGTTGATGAATGCTGGCTTTGCTTTCCCTCTGCTGCTGCCGTGGAGGGAGGCGGACTGCGCTGAGGAGTTGGCGAAGATCGAACAACACTATTGTGGATATCTATGCATCTATGCAGAGTGGCGGATCTAGATCGTGATCAAGGGGGGGGGGGGGTAGCCGGGAAACATTTTTGTTTAGAAATTGTTTTACAACACGAATGTTATAAATATTACCTCGAAATAAAATGCACCAAGTAAATAATTAACAATCTAGTGTTAATAACAATAACAATTATTTTAATAACAATAACAATTATTAATTTGGCAAAACTTTTATCAACTTTTATTTCATCTGTTAAGAGTTCAGGTTCTATGGGGGGGGGAGTATAGCCCCCTTAGCCCGCCATAGATCCCCCACTGTCTACGCGTTTTACAAAACTGTCACTTGCATGTCTGTCTGTCTGTCTGTCTGCAAATCTCGTTGTTGTCTGACCACTCGTATGATTTACCCGACTCTTTCTTCAATTTTATCTCTTTTTGGCAAAAGGAGGTTCGGGTCATGAGGTATTGAGACTCTTCCACGTAACCCTTGGAATTGGGAAGGAGAGATGTTGGGTTACCGGGGAACTTACGGTACCGAACCGACATTACTCTGGAGTAGGTGAGGGAAACCCCGGCTGAAAACCCAACCTCTCGACCGAGCAGGGTTTGAACCCACGCTCTCCCGCTCAGCCGATTCGAGGAAGCGAAGACGCTACCGCCAGACCACCGTCGTCGTGGACTAGTGTGTGACGCAATTTCAAGGTGTAGAATACACTGAAATGATAGTAATAATAGTTTGTCCTAAGTAAGAGTGGAACCCTGATGGAGCTGATTGAAGCTATTAAACTGTTCATGGATTTTTTAAAATAAAAACCAAAACGCGATTAACAGAGCATATCGTGAAATTCGTATTACTCCGCAACGCCCCTCAGGAGACACTGAATTATGGAAAGAGACGACAGAAATATTAAAAATAATTTATTGACTTGAGGACCTTCGCTGGAGATAAGTTCAACGAACAAATTGCATTTATACTGGGGCTTCAAATGGTTCTTCTTTCCCTCGTGTTGAACTGATTGAGAAGTCTCACCTCAATTAGCCCGTCTCCTTGTTTGCAACATCGCTTTTCGAGTCCAGTGGAAGACACAGACCTCTCTCTGTGACAGGCGCGTGGAGAGAGCAGCTTTTTTTCCTTGTGCCGCTGCAGAGGGGTGGGGGGGGGCATTGAAAACAGACTGCGAGTGTCTGGTGCTGGTGTGACGTGGGTGTGGGGGTGGCGGCGGCGGCGTCCTCGTCGTGCCCTCTAGACCCCGGTTTCGTATGCGGAACACACAACGCAGCTGTGCGTGTGCCAACTCTCGTCGATTCTCTTCGCTTGTCTACGGAGCCGTCTTCTTTAAACCTGGGAGAACCACGAAACCAACTTTTATGTGAATGCATCTCCATTTCAAGAAATGCTCGTTCGACCGAGGAGAGCTACAACAGTCTGTAGCTCGGCGTTCCTCCTGAAGCCCGCTTTACACATTCCATTTCACGTACTGTTTCGCGGAGTGCACACAAGACAGGACGCAGAATGCATGGAAATTTTCAGGCATGCTCTATTTTGTATTACGACTCGTACAAATTGACTAGCGCACTCCTAGCGGCATTTCTACTTACTGTGTTCTCTCGAGTTGGTTGCAAGGTTAAAATAGTTGTGCTTTTTTATATTACAGTGTTTTATTGTTGGTAGAAGTTCGTAAATCAACCGTAGAAAACAAAATATTACATTAAATCAACCATTCGTTCATCACTAGCCTGTTTACATATCCATTGAAATGGAAGCACAGTTGAAGTTAGCTTGTTGGTTGCGCTCCCCGTGGCGTTGAGAGACGACTCATCCTAGCAACATCCATTTCTCCTCCTACATCGTGTAAAACGCTCATTTCGGGACGTCCATTTTCTGTACTCGCCGATAACGCCAAGCGTGACGTCAATCACTTCACATTCATTTCTTATAATGCAACTGCACGCGAATTGTAAGTAAAATGGACCGTGTAAAGTGGGCTTAAGGTTGTATATTCAGTAATTATTGTCAATTTGGTCAACGAACATTATTCATGTTTTGATAATCGGGGGGGGGGGAATTTGGCTGTGAGGGACTTCGATGAGGATGACTTGATAGGTGCAAGTTGTGTAATTCTTTGTCTTTCGTTTAATCATCATGACTCCCCAGCCGGCGTTGTGCAGCTATAGCAGAAGAGGGACTCCAGGGATCTTCAGGCATCATGGCCTCCTTGGTCACTCACTCAATCTGGGTGTGATGTCCTTCGAGTCCGTCACAACCTCCTTGAGTGAGCGCCCAGGGTGCGTCTACCTCGACGACCCAGCGGCCATCTACGAGCGACTGCTCCTCTGCTACGAGAAGGAGAGAAGCGACATGGACGTCGCGTCATCTGAAATACTCAACTTATCGAGTTTGGGCACTAAAAAAACAAAGATGTCGGACTCGAATGGGGTTTCAGGGCAGCCACCACCAATATTTTAGAACGAAAACCCCATACTCGTTAAGTCTTGGACTGCTTGTGATTGTCGTTTGATATTAAAATCATCGTTTGGTAGCACTTACACTTTCCTTACGGGTGTACCAACGCTATGGGAACAACAGAAACTACCGTAAAATCAAATTCGTTGAAAGTAGGTCAATAAATGAAGATTTCTTGGATAATTTACCCAAAGTATTTTATAAAAAGGAATGTTAATATTGTGTTACAGTGCAAAGGATAAAACAGAGATTTTTAAGGACAGACTCTCCTAGAGTTTTATCGTCAAGTTTGATGGTAGTGAATACAACGTATAAGATCAAAACATCACTAAGTGGGGTAGTATTCGACATAGTGGGAATCAATGGAGTAGGTTGGCAGTTCTCCCAAATTCGGTAACTTTTCAGAGGGTAGCTAGACTATACCCTGACACACGTCCGGCGGACATCCATTTGATATCCGTTGGATGTTCCGATGTCCCACTTTTCGGGCATCCGACGGATGTTCGTGAAGTCCCAAAATCGGACATACTCTGGGCATCTACGGATATACCCCGGATGTCCATAAACATCTAGAAATTTCTAAAACTAAATTTTTCTGTGCACCTAACTATAGTTGTAAATTAGGTGCAACTTCTTTTAGGATTCTTAAAAAGTACGATAATTCATTCAATAACCATTCAAATAAACATGTTATATCTAATACAGCATTTATAACTTAGCCTTACTCTTCATTGAAAAAATTAAAGTCCCTCTAATTTTACAGAACAATAAGATTCCTTCCTTTATGTAGTCTTTCCATTCCTGAGATGAAGGAAAGATAGAAATAGTAAGAAACATGTCATATCAACAAATTAATATATTTTGTCAGATACAGTATACAGCTGTTATCCACCCACTCCACAAAAAAGGAGATATGAGTAGCCCAGATAATAACAGGTATATCTCTTGGACATTACATACAACAACAAAACAGCTACACAACCAGAAGTAACATATGCAAGTGAAACCATTTTTAAAACTACTAACACTGCAGAAAGTAAGGATATGCATAAACAAAAAATATCAAGTAAACGGACACTGGAGACTAGCTTCCAACGCAACAGACTACAGGGAAATGGAGCCAGTATTGAGCACAATCAGCAAAATACATATATCATTCCTCGGTCATCTAATCAGAGCACCAGAAGACAGAATCATCAGGGGAATAATAAAAAACTTATGGAATAGTAAAAGCAGTACTAGATAGATTACAGAAACCAAGGAGGATATGAGGGAACTACAAATTACAATAGAGGATTTAAAGAACCAAACAGACATAATAAGACATAATAATAAGAAACCAAGATCAACAAACTGACAATGGGGAGGGTGATTTCAGACCAAGAAATAAAGTTAAGATTTGAGAGAATGAAGAACAAGTGTATAAAATTGACAAGAGTGGTCCAATTAAGGCCATAAAGTATAAATAATAATAATAATAATACAAATGTTAATTGGAAGTCCCGGCCCCTGTAAAAGAAAAAAAAAGGTTGAGGAACATGTTTCAGAAGTTCGGCAGTCTTTTCTCCATTTGCATGGATATAAATAATTTAACAATAACTCTGGATAAAATATTAGAGCTTATTCAAATAAAAAGCGCACTAATAGTGACAAAAGTTTAATAAATGCATGTAAACTTCAAACAATTTTAGGAGCCACAACAACGCAGCACTTTAGCAACAAATGTGTTACATTTGCTGAGTGGAGTGCTAAAAAATTGTTTTAGAACCTTAAAGAAATTCCCCTTGTGTTATAAATGAGACATTACGTGAAACAATTAAGTAATAAAGAAATCACTTTTTTCTTTTTTTGTTTGCTAAATGCTCTGGAGAATGTCTCAACCTGTTGGCTGCAGTTTGTTCAATTTCCTCGTCAGAATCCATTTTCATTTATTCATTCATCCATGTAGATTCTACATCAAAAAGAAACAGATATAAGGTACAATATTATCAACTAATAGCAAGTTTAACTAAATTCTTTAATGAGTTGAAGGAAAAGAACTTACAGCAAATACCACAAAGGTAAAGTTGAAAAGTAGGAGTACTAAACTTTTCATTGATACGTCAATTCAATTAACACGAAACCTCCTCCAAGATCATTACAGTTGAGCATTAATTAGTTTAGAAATTACTTCAGGTAATTTGCAGTACTTACTACATATTGACATGTATGTATTATAACTCGCAGCTAACTTTTTATCTTATCTAGGAACTTATGCTGAAATTTTTTAATCCGCCTCTGCCTTAGGGCCCTTGATCGGAATTGACGGGATGGTCCCTTGCTTGCTTCCGGAGAGTAAATTAGTTTATTGTCCTCCACGTGGTCATACGCAGTTCGTACTGTTTTTTGACAATAAATTTATTATCATTATTGTTATCATAAGTTTGGTCAGAGTCATGGATCATCTAGACTAGCACCAATGTAGGTGAACACAAAAGCAACTTACTCTGCTAAAGCTGCCTTAAACAACTGTTAACACATTTAATTGACATTGCTTCCTCCTGCCTGTGTGAAAAAGGATACCTACAAAAAATAAATGCAATCACATAATTAATCAACCTGTATTTTCCGATTCAAATGCCGTTTGGAAATTATTTTCGGCATGGTTTAAATGGAATTGCGTATCTAACTTATAACTAATAGAGCTATGCTACCACGCTGTAATAAAGGGTTCATTTCTAAAATGGTTATTAGAAAGTAACACTAGTAGCATACACTCCTTGTGTTCCACTGGCTTCGTGAGAAATTCACAACTTCCACAACCAGACACACGTGAACAGATGTTATTTATGTGATCTGTGCATCAGCACCGACAAGACGACGAGAATAATCCAACTCCAACCTTAGAAACAACTACTCTATTTCTGTCTAATGGAGAATTGGAAATGTTAATTTACTATTTCAATATCTTATCGAATTATTTATAACAGAGTAAAAGAGGTAAAACATAATATAAATAATTAGATACCTTTTTTCCATGAATAAAAATATTGAATAAATATTGCATTATACAAATTTATTAACCCTGCGTTGGCGACATGAATTGAACACAGATCGTCGCATTATGGCGGAAGTTTAAAATGTTTAAACACAATTATTTACTGGTTGTTTTGTTATATTAACTGTCATAGATATATTAAGAACATAAAGAAACTGTGATTATATTTTAAACATAAATACTAAGAAATTTTATAACAAATGCGGCATATGTATTCTTAACTTTTTTTAAAAAATTTCTTTTCCTGAATTACGAGATGTACTTTATACGTGATAAGAATTAATAATCCAAATTACATAATATTTTCCTTAAATAAAAACAATTTATCATTGAATAATCTGTAGAACATCCGCCATCGGATATCCGTTGCGGGACCTTTTCCGGATGTACGTGAAATCCACGGATGTGTTTGAGATGTAGCGGACATAAAATGGACGTCCAACGGATATCCGGTTCTGTCTGAGTAGGGTCCGCTGAAACCCCCCTCCCCTCTAGTCTAGCGGGAAAAGTTAGGTGACAGCCATTTTGGTCACATTTGCAGTGAGACGTGAATGCCGTAAAAGGTTTGAGTTGTTTATGTATATCTTTATTTGTCCCGTATAAAGGTCACTGGAGCACATGGGTTACAAGAAGTGTTCGGTTGCAGACTGCAAGAGCCGATGCGGGCAAGGAATATTGTTTAAATTAATTCCCAAGGATCCAGCGTACTGGAATAGTTTTAACATAATTCACAAGTCAATTCGTACTAACGTGTTAGAAGTACGTAAAATTAGTGTCTAATTTACGTTTTAAGTTTAAAATGAAATTAATGTTGTTTCAGTGAAAGTATTGAAATAAGTTTGTAAAAACTGTTTTATCAATTTTACTTTCGTTTGAGAAACCAACGTCAACAAAATCAAAGGGCGGTCATTTTGGTCACGGTATTTTGGCGCCTATTAGAAGCTGGTGCGCGCTCAGAACATCTATCGAAGTTTCAGAATCTTCTCTTTACTCCTTGGAATTTAGTTCGAGTTGTCGCCTCTCTCCTGAAAAAAAAATCTACCCTCATGATGCCACTTCTTGAAAGGAAGGGAAGAAATATGAAAGTTGTAGATACGTCTCGTTACTCTTGCCATGACCGATGGTTTTCCGTGGTCCCTAACGGTGCTTCACGTACTCTCTAATTTGTCAGCTCCATCTTATGCGGCCTTTCCGCGATGTTTACTTTTAGCGTGACAATACGACGAACATTTAATTTTAATATTAATAAATTTATTGTCAAAAAAGCTGTTACAAACTGCATATGATCAAGTGCAGAAAAATAAACTAATTTTCCCTCCGGAAGCAAACAAGGGACCATCCCATCAATTTCGATTTAACAATTCTGCTCACTTCTAAGATAAGAATAAAAATAGTTAGCTACGTGCTATAATATCAACAAAATGTCAATAAATTAGTATTTAATAAAACATAAGTTCTTTAACAAGTACTTATTATAAAACTACAGATTATTCGAAAAAAAAAAGTTTATAAATCGAAACGAGTATCATTGGATATTTATCAGTGAGAGCCTGTCATACATAAAAGATACTGCATAGAAAAGAATATATCCCTTGAGTTGAGACGATCACTCGGGACTTCCTCGGAGCATCGGGACTCCCCATTCGTTCTTGGTCTGTCACTCGCGGCGACCAATGAGGGCGTGAGCTTTCGATTGACCTCTGTTCCCAACTGCCAGTTCATTTCGTGGCCGTGGTTTTATTATTACAATTTTCGATGTTACTCCGTGTCCTGATTTTTTTTCCTCTGCCAGTTTTCCCAAGTGATTTTCTTCTTGTCTTCATCCAAATATGAAAATTATTCGGAAATTTTTTTTATTACGTAGACGTGAGAATAGAGCGGTGTCATAATTATTGTTCTGCCGTCTCGTTCATGGTAACATCTCTATGCCATTGTGTTCATATTTAAGTGTTAAACGGCAGCACACTGTGATTACGAAACTTTCTTTAAAATGTTCGGCTTTCTGTTGGATTGTTTGTTTTGCTACGTGGAAAATTATTTTCAATATCTTCGATTGAATTCCGTGACTTTTTTGACGTTTCCGATGTTTTACAGTTCTTCCTTTTAATTATTTTTGTAGAATATCAAATGTGTGTAGCGAATTCTCCTTCGTACACTTGTGCTCGTTATCTCACTCCACAATTTGCGAGATAAGAGCGACACGCTTTAAAAGGTATATTTATGAATCCGGGATTGTGTAAGCCCCTTGAACAAACCTGTTCATACCATTGTAACATCTCTGCGAGATAACCCGCTTTTGACAAGTACACCCACGTAACTCCTTAGTTGTATATAGTCGTACAGGAATCCTGCATTCGAGACTGAGAAATTATGATATTCTGATGTGGGTAGATTTAATATTCTTGTAAGTCCGGAGGAAGAAAATAATTTTTTCGGAACGTCGGCGAATACAAACTAATTTTATTACAATGACCTAAGCTTGTTGAGTTGTCTACTTGGTTAATTTTTTTGTATGCGAGCTTTGGTCGTAAATTTTTTTTCTCAAATGTTAAATTCATAAACCTCTACTTTGATCGATTTTACAATTAAAATCGATGTATTCGAAATCTCGCGTACTGTTTTAAGATATCTCGGTTTTTGTACATTTTTTGTCAAAACTGACATTACCATATAACACGATGACAAATAACATCACCGTATTATTCCACAGAAATTCCCAGGAGAAGCTGAGAAGGGTCGACTAGTTTTCATATAAAGTAATTATTCCGATTGCTCGTAATTTCTGAAGTATAGACCTGAAAACTAGTTTCAACAATTCGTTAAAAAATCAAGGTATCTAAGGGTTTAACCTGTGCCTCACTGCAATATTGCGCACTCCACAAATTCAGAAATTATGCTTCTGCCCTTCATTCAAAACCGTTCCGTCTTCTTATTAACGTCAGCTGTGAAAAGAAATCTCTGCCAAATTCTGTCGTGTCTTCGCTGTGGGCAACTCTTGTTTCTCCTAACACTGGCAAATGCTAAGACAAAAGAACGAGCGACGTCGTGTTCATGTTTCATACCGCAGCTGCCTCCGTGTCAGGTTGCGCTCGGGAAATCTTGGCGCCATTACATATCGAGCATAAAGTGCCCCATAAATGATGCTGAAGCGCTGGCAGCACTTTACGACCGAGGGTTCCTCGGGAAAGGAGGTTGGCGGGCGAAGAAGAAGGAGAGGTAGAAATTGTGTTCACTTTTCAATATTCGAGCCACGTGAACCAGAAATTATAAATTGGAAGACTTTTTGGATATTTGTCGTTTCCTTTTTACGCAGTCATTCTGAGGGTTTTGTGTCATTATATATTTGTATCGGACACTTTCAATATCCATTTATTGTTATTCATTGCTTTTTTATGTATAGTCTAATCTTACAATGATCGAAGAGTAGGTAAGATACATGGGAAATTTTAACCTTCAATGATATTCTTCTTTTCCTCCACGGCCCATATGCCATTTCGCACGCTCTCGCCTTCACGCGTTTCAATTGTTGGGAGCCATATTCGTGATGACGTTTCGAGGGTTATCATGTGTTTCTTTATGCTGCCGCCCATAACGATGGCATCTCTTTTTTAAAAAAACTGATCAGGATTTGTGGCTAATGTCGCGTACCGTACCAATAAATGTTTTGGTGTCTTTCGATAGGAATATGTATTATGACGTTCGCGTCTATTTATGATGAATTTGTAACGGCTGTACGAGCTGGGGTAACAAACAAATTTTCAACGTTCTGATTAAACTGTTCGAAAAGGTATTAAGCAGAAATAAGACCCTGATTGACAAATTTATGAATCCAGCTTCTCCTTATAAAAACTATTTGAAAAGGAGAGGAAAAAATGAACGATCTCAGAGAGCCGTGCATGATTTGAACTCGCATTATGATCAGTCAACTCCCGACACAAATATTTGAAAACTTTTAATGTGGGTAGTTATGTACACTTATTAATAGAGTTATAACATTTCATTTTCAACTCTATGCAGTTGAGGAAACATGATCACTTATTTTATCTCAAAATGTAGATTGATATTTAAATTGTAGCTTTATTTACTTCTTTTTTTTTGGGGGGGGGGTCTTATTTTAAATGGAAAAACATTTCTATGTCGTCACTAATTAATGTATTCACTAACTGTTTAATAATACTAATTAAACCGCAAAGTACTTACATTTACATATTTATTTCATTATTAAGTTTCTTGAAAGTTTTATTATCAGTTTCCATCAACTGTTTGAGTATTTCTGCCATTTACTAAAATTGAAATTACTAAGATGATTAATTAATTAATAAGGCTTTTTTTTTAGGGCATGTGTAATTAAAGACTATGTGAAATGAACAACTGACTTATCTGACTACTATGATTATGATGTTATCTAAAAAGTTAACTAAGTAAATAAGTATTAAAAATGTATTAAACAAACATTAAAAAATAAAAGAAATGTTTTTATTAAAGAACTAGAGTCAACACATGTTAGGAAAAAGCATAATTTGTCAAGGTTTGTTAATGTCTCATTTCTCAACTATCATGTGTAGATGTGTGATGTTGTTCTTGACCAACAATATCTGTCCACTTTAGGTTGAACATTGATTTATTCACCAGAATAAAACTAGTTGCTCTCCCTGATAGTCCGCCCGACGGCCTGGTCATCTTTGAGTTTCATGTTTGTTCAATTATGTGACTTTTAATATAAATAAACTTCATTTTATCTGGGCAAAATATTGTCTGCCGAAATAAATGATGAAGCTAGACATTTCAGCATTTTAATTCAAATGTATCTATGTTTCAGCCTCCAAACGCTGTATCCAAGGAACCTAGACCCAAGGCTCGTTCGACAGCAATTAAGTAATGCATTGGATGTTTGGGCTCAGAACTCAAAACTTACTTTCACCCAAGTTGACAGCAAGAGAGCTGATATATTAATCTATTTTGAAAGGTAAGAAATTCAATTTTTCTAACTTAGTCTTCCTGGTGTGTGATGGCAAATATATGATGGAATGTGTCAGTGTTGTCTGACAGTGTTTCTTCTTCTTCGTTCCTTCTGAACACGTTCATACAGATCAGCTCATGTGTCATGTATCAAATAATACAGTTTGCTATTGATATGATTCAGGAACTTTTGCTGAAATTTTTGAATCCGCCTCTGCCTTAGGGCCCTTGATCGGAATTGATGGGATGGTCCCTTGCTTGCTTTTGGAGAGTAAATTAGTTTATTGTCCTCCACATGGTCATACGCAGTCTGTACTGTTTTTGACAATAAATTTATTATTATAAATTTATTATGATCATAAAAGAATCATACTATTAAAATATTTAACAAAATACAATAAAATGCATAAATGCATAATTACTGAGAAAGTTTTCGTACATATTAATTATCCCCTCTCAGTATGAGAGAAAATTTAATTTCAACATCATAGATGACACAAACAAATGAAACAAAAGAATTAAATTTAAAATATTGAGTGATGTATTTAGTGACATGAAGAAACTGGAATAAAATATGAAAGCAAAATTAAATTATTCATCATTCAATGAAACAGATATGTTTTTAAAAGACAAGTAAATTATTTTGCCAAAATGTTCAATCATATTGTTCTTCGAGTTTTTCAAATGACAGTCTGCAACAAGTAACTCATTGCATTTCTCATCCCAAATTACCAACTTTCTACAGAAGCTTCCAAAACGAGCATCACGTTTTACAGCTCTTTCCCTGTCCCAATCCAAGAATTCTCCGTCTGTATAAAATTGATTATATTTTAGTCATGCAATAAGTTCACTTTTATACTTATTACCGGAATTTATTTTTAGTTTGGACGTTAGTTTATTAAAGAAGAGTGCTCCCTTATATGATGTTTTTTTGGTATAGTGTGCTGGGTGTGAGAAATTGTTTAAATTTCTTGTAAAATGTTGGTAATTATCTTTATGTCTGATCATGTCGGTACTCTGGATATTCAGTATCACCTCGCTAGTGTAGATTTCTACTACAGTTTGGATTTGAATTTTTTTAAATGTGTCTTGACAACTCTCCCTGTGTGTTAAACCAGACATGTAATAGCTTTCTTTGTTGGAGCAGAGGTTATCATGGTGATGGTTATCCATTTGATGGACGGGGACAGATACTGGCTCATGCTTTCTTTCCTGGAGACGGAAGAGGTGGTGATGCTCATTTTGACGAGGAAGAAAATTGGCTTCTCAATGTAGTGACAGATGAAAGTGAAGGTAAATTTATGATACTGCATCTTAAAATTTCATGTTTGAAACTTTTCAGTTATCCAAATTACAGTAAAACCACTCTTCACTGGTTGTCGGTCCTCGGATTAACTGGCTTGGTGGAACAGTTCTTTTTCTCTCTCTTACAGCATTGAACAGCTGCCAGGTAATGTAGGCAGGCAGCATATAATAGGTGACACATAATGTATTGCTTTGGGGTGAATAAATTAATTGGATAATAATTAGGTAGTGACTCAAACATTGATTGTTTGACAGGACTTTGCTGGAAAGTTCCTGGAAAGAAAAACTGGATGACACTGTTTGGTGTGCAATGCGTTTGTGTTGTGGTGGGAAGAAGGGGAGAGGGAGTACACCTTTGCTTCCGCATCTATTTCTCTTTGAATCAATAAGTGCATATTTCTATTTTTCCATAAAAAAATTTAATTCATGTTCATTTATATTTGTATAAACATAGAGTACAATAAAATGAGTTGCAATGACATCTTATTTACTTGTTTATTTGTGATTGAAATAGTAGGCTCTTTCTGAATGAATCTATGAATGAGAACCTCAAATTTACCGGCCAAACAGGTAAATGGGCNATTTTGTATGAGAACCTCAAATTTACCGGCCAAACAGGTAAATGGGCCAGGGTCTCGGTCCCGATCAGACCAGTGAAGAGGGGTTCTACTGTGTATATATATATTACAATAATTGTTTTTCCAAAAATGTTTTATCTATAAAATAATGTATAAATATAATAGATATGTTGTTTGTTCGTACTTCAGGGACTAGTCTCTTCACAGTAGCTGCTCATGAGTTTGGCCACTCCTTAGGTTTATCTCACTCTTCAGTACCTGGAGCATTGATGTATCCATGGTATCAGGGTATTAAACCTAATTTTCAACTTCCTGATGATGATCGACATGGCATTCAACAACTGTACGGTACGTGCAGCTTTGTAAACGGTTTAACAGAATTACTTCAAAACTCGGAAGCATAATTGTTTTGTTTGAATTAATTCAGGAGCTAAAGATGACAGAAAAATATGGGGTACAAGGATCACATCTAGACCTCGCCCACCACCACCACCTACTACGACTACTTCTACCACCACCACCACGACTCCAAGACCGTGGACGTATTATCCCAGGAGAACATGGCGACCAGATCTAGTCCCTGANCGGCATAAACAGCGTCCTAAGGAAGAGGAGGCAAAACCCAACACCTGTGATACTAGTTATGATGCTATCAGCGTGATAAGACGAGAAGTTTTCATTTTTAAAGGAAAGGTAATGTGCTTGAAATGCCAATACCATTTTGTTGACTGAAAAAGTAGTGAAATTAATACTCAAAGTCATGTAACTTTACTCAGAGAAAATGTAACACAAGAAAAAGAACATGATCTGGAGCGCACTGTGTTTATTAGTTTACTGTAAAGCAGCAGCAGGAAATAAGTTTATTGTCCACAAAGTGCTCGTGGGCAGTTCATAACTGCTGTCTTGACAATTAAAAAAATTATTTAATTATCACCAGTCTAACTTGATGTCGGTACAGGGCTTGTATACCAACAGTGGTGGTCTAGTGATAGCATATTTGCTTCCACTATCCCGCTGAGCGGTAGAGCGTGTGTTCAAACCCTGCTCGGCTGAACTAGGTGAAGTTTTCAGTTGGGGTTTCCCTCACCTACTCCAGACAAATGTCGGTTTGGAACCGTAAGTTCCCTGGCAACCCAACATCTCTCCTTTCCAATTCCCTTACTCAACTCAAACGATTAGGTGGAATAGCAGACCTCATGGCCTGAACCTCGCCAAAGGACATAAAATAAATAAATATACTGTGTAGCCAATGCTTTTACTTTGCAATCGTCCGTAAGAGTAATGATAAGTGTACTTTATATAATGTTGGCAGTACTTTCGAATTTCTTTAAACTTAAGTCTATCACCAACATCAGCCATCATTTTAATTCATTTGCTCTTGTGGCACTATTCTGTTTCTGCATTGGGCTTGTGTAACGAATATTATCTTGGGTCTTACTTTGTTGTTATTGACTTGGGCGTTTTACGCCAAATAGTCGGTTTTGTTACTACTATTAATATTTATTCGGATATTATATTTATTCTGTTTGTTTCGTAGAAGTTGGCAATTCATGTTAGGTAGCCATATTGCACTATTTTCATTAAAGTTACATGACTTGAAGTATTGCAAAGATATGCCCAGTGATCATTATTAATCATCTTTAATAATAACTTTATTATGCTTTTGATTTTAAATTGTAAATCATACTAGGAGTTAATTTTCATTATTATATTAAACAAACATTCATATTTATTTTTTCAGTATATGTGGCGCATTGACATTCATGATGGACTCGCCAAGGATTATCCTGCTAAAATTTCAAGATTGTGGAATAGTTTCCCGAAAAATTTTACTCATGTTGATGCTGTGTATGAAAGGAAAGACAAGAAAATTGTGTTCTTCATAGGTATGTGGAGATATATTGGATAATTTTTACAAATGTGAAGTAATATAAATTTTAGGGATATTTGACTTTGTGTGTTGTCTTTTTATGTCACAATATAATATACAGTATGATAATTATACATAAAATATAGTACCTGTTTTTGAAAACTATATTCTCTAATATATACACTATCCTTGTAGTGAGCAGTCAGTTGCTTGTCTCATCATTGAAAATCCAAATTTTGAACAAAACAAAACCACATTTTGAATATAACTGTTTCAATGTTTTTCCAATAGCTTGTGGCAAAGTTTAAATTATAGAGAGGATATATTTGTAGGATACTTGTATTGAATATTACTTAAATATTTGTGTAAAATATCAAGCAGTCAACTTCAAAATAAAGACTTTCTGACAAAATCTTTTTTAATTAAGTATAAATTTTCCAACTGTAGATACTATTTACATCCACTTTGAAATCTAGAGATATTAAATATATTCGATGACATTCATGTAATTTGATGTGATAGTTTCATAAATTTACAGTTTTGACCTGGATTAGGGTCTTCTTTAAATGAAACTGATTGTAATCATGCTGTTTGAAAAACCGAAGTAAAGGTTGAAACTATTGGTGAAGTATCACAACATTTTGAGCAGGTCTTAACCCATTGTTGTCTGAATTTTCTTAGAATTTTTGCAACTAATGGGGCAAAATTATTTTCATCGTCCCAGTAGCATATTCAATGATGATTTCTCGGACTCCCTAAAATTACATAAACTTTTGTTTATACATTTTACAAATATTGGTAATATAACTAGAGAACAGGAAAATTGAATTTACCTGTATTTGATAATTTTATTAAATTTAGTGTGATAAATTTCATAACAGTTTTCCAAATGTGAGGGAACTAAAACAACAATGAACTTCTGAAAGATTGAGAGGACAAGTAGAAATAAAGATATGAATAATATTTAGTAACAATAAGTCAATATCTGACCTTAAAGCACAGGATGGGTGCTGCCTGTCTTTCATCAGGAAGTCTCCCAAATGTTGAGGACGGGCAGTGCCTCTTTTGTCTCTAATGGGTTATGGTCCTCTGAAGGTGGTTGAATACATTTGTATTATATAAGAATTCTTGATTTTCTAATGTTTTAGGCAAGCAGTATTTCTTATTTCATGGCACAACTTTGCAAAACGATTACCCTCGACCTCTGACTCATTTGGGTCTGCCTGACACTATAGAGAAGCTCGATGCTGCCATGGTATGGGGTTATAATAATAAAACATACTTCTTCAGTGGAACCATGTATTGGAGGTATTTTATTTTTTCATATCTGCTCCAGATCTTTCCACAGGAAAAAAAAAACATTCCAAAAATTCCTTTGATGTCCTTGTAATTGTCATAGACGTATGCTATGAAAGAAAATTCACCAATAACTGCAGTACTCTGTGTTTTGCTTACCTTAGATATGGTGTCACAAACAAGGTTATTAATGGTGGAGTTAATTAAAGTGAATTGATGGAGATTACTAATGGAAAAGAGTATTTCTAATCAAAATAATTAAAGGATTAGCTATTATATAAATGTATCTTACTTGGTTGTTGATTAATGATATGCTATCATTGGGATTCCCAGTTGGAATAATGTCGAATCCCTTGTCACCCTGAAAAATTACTGTTTCACAGCATACTTCATGACAGTGTGATATAGCTTTAAAATACCAGTCATGAATATCCTTCAGAATACATTTTAACAATGCATTTTGCACATTTCAATAGAAAAATTAGATCTTTTTATAAGTAAAGGGCTCTAATGACCTTTGATGTTGACGAGCCCTAAAGCCCCACAAAATAAAAAAAAATTTTTTTTATAAGTATGAGTGAAACTCTCCAAGGCTCCGAAGTTGCCCAAGGGGTTCATGGAGGGTAGAGTTCCCCAATTTCTTGGCCTTGGCACAAGGAGGAGGAGATGTGGTCAGCATCTCGCTCCATCCGGTTTGACCCCAGGATAGACACTGGTACTCATTTTACAGCAGACTGAGTTGGTCTGGATGTTGAGGTGTGATGAAAAATCCTCACCCCACTGGGGATTGAACCTCGACCATCCAGCCAGTAACCCAGAGCTCTACCCACTGAGCCACGCAGACTCCTTTGAAAGTATCAAGCCAATTGAAATATACAGTCTGTGATGTCAGCTACACTCTCCATTATAAATCGCTCGCTATGTATTTTAATTGTAGTGACTCCTTTAATTTTACTTGCCAATATTGTACTGATTTTCAAAGAGTAATCATTCTTAATCCTTTTGTTATTCAATATAAGTAATTATAAGAAATTTTCAACAAAAAAAATAAATCCAATTACGGATTAGTTTAGAAATATTTAAAATATGTACTTTATGAATCTAATCAGTGATATCTTCATAGAACTATACCGTTATTGCTGTTTAGTGTTCTTCCTAACATTACTGTGCTACCAATTTTTCTGTTTTAAAGTGAGCAATTTTAGGTCCTATCATAACTTGCTACATTCACTTCCAATCCATAAAGCAGAGCTGGCATGCCTGTATATAGAGAAATCAAACTGACAAACAAGACAATGAAACCAATTTTATAAAGAATGAATTTCAAATATGTCTGATCTATTTTTTATAAATCCACGTGATTAATATATCAGTATGTTCAAGAGTCTCATTTTGAGCATGCAAGTTATAAAAGTGAATTCTTTATGAACATGAAAATCTTTTTATAAATTTGCATTCATATCTTGAAACATCTCGATCCTAAAACATGTGCTAAGAACAGTTGAGTAAGTGCTTTACAACGTTAAATGAAAGTATTCAAAATTATGGTTTGAAACTCTTCCTACAGTTTGTGATAACTTTCAGTCGAGTGAAAATGGCGACAAGCTGGGAATCGGACCCGGGACTCCTGCACAGTTCCTTGTTGTCTTCCTACAGTTGTTTGTAAACATTCTATTCTGTAATATTTTAAAACAGCTTTATTTTTGCTGGGGATCCCAAATTATTTTAATGGGTTGTGCATGTGATTTGTTTCCCTTTATAAATAAATACAAAAATGTAGTTAAGCTAATAATATGTTAAATATTATATCTTGTTCAATGTGAATATTCTATGTTTCTATAACATAGTAATCCTGTAAGGTAGTACATTTCAGAAAGATCTGGGTTCTTCAATTTTGGAGTGCTATATAGCATATTACTTTCTTAATGAATGTTTACTTCCTTTGTTGTAGGTTTGATGAAGAGGAAGGGAAAGTGGAATTAGATTACCCGAGAGACATGTCTATGTGGAGAGGAGTTGGTTACAATATTGACACAGTCTTCCAGTGGAAAGATGGTAAATATATTTGCAAAATTATTTAATAGTTTCTTGACTTAGATACCCATTTTTAGTGAGGATGCTAGCCTAACTGGTCTTCATTTTCAACATATCTAATATCTTCATTTTCAACATCTTCAGATTTCTTATTAAAAATGAAGGATTTCTGAAATATTTGAAACTTGATACAATAATAAGAACAGTATATTCAGTGGATACCCAAAGAGGACTTTTTCTAGAGGCATATGATTGTGGTGTCTTTCACAAATATTTGTTCACAAATAAATTATTGTTAATGAAGCTTTTACAAGCCATGCATGACCACATTTAGAACAGTTAACTACCGTATTTACTCAAATACAGTCTCCCCCTTATTTTAGGAGGCCAACCATGAAGAAAAAAAATTAGGTTGAGTAAAATCAAAGTTTTTCTGAAGGGAAATGCTCATTCAAAATTCGATGTGAAATGGTTGGCTCTAGTAAGAATAATCATAAGGATTTAAAAAATGGAAAGTTTACTGGTGCAGTTCAACTTTTCTTGGCATTGCCAGGTTCACATGGACTTTGGCTCTACTTTGAACTCTTGTGCTGCTGCTTTATTTCCATGTCTCTGAGCATAGAACTCGCAGTCAGAAGTTGGCACTGAAGCATCTTCGGTGGCCTAACTTTCATTGCGTCAAAGAAGATTCCCATCTCTCAACAGAATCATGTGTCACAGTTGGCAGGGTGTCGTCAGTCGGTCCTTCCTAGATGACAGGGACCAGTTTGGTTTCTACTTAAAATTAGCATTAAATTCCACTACCTGTGTTACGTTACATATACAACTTTGTGTTACATCCATACTAATATATAAATGTGTAACGCGAAAGCGTGTCTTTTTTGTTACTTAATCACGATTAAACCACTGAACCGATCTTGATGAAATTTGGCCAGGAGATAGTTAAGATGCCCAGGATGAACATGGGCTAACGTTTATTTTTTTAAATGCATGAAAAGAAAGATACATAATGTTTTTGACCATAAATATCGATGGAATAGGGGTGGAAAAGAGAAGTATATTCGCTTATGCTGCCTAAACAGTTATAATTATGAATGGCAATATTGTTCACCTCAAAGAATTCCACAAAAAAGTCCATGACAGCATATGTCTGTCTACGAAGGTTCACCTACATTATTGAAAAAACGTTATTGAAAATTGGAGTGTTAAAATACGTAAATTTAAGAGAATAATTTAGGAAGGACAAAATCAATCATCATCAAATTTAATATTTATTTGTTGTTAGGTGCGTTTAACAAAAACTAAATATATCTTGAAATCGTAAAATTTTGTCGCATGGCATAGATTTTAAAAGCGTTTTAATGAAATTGTGTCTTGCCTCGGAAGCGACATTCGACCTGGGAGTAGGTTCCTTGATCTAAAAAATAAAAAAATTCTGGACAACGCCCAGTAATCAGCTAGTTATATATAAGTCTTGTGATAGTTTAATGTGTACTCACCTGTAGCGATATATAATTTGATATTCCTTCTTGTTGCAGGGAGGACATACTTCTTCAAGGGCAAAGGTTATTGGAAGTTTAATGACTTGCATATGCGTGTGGAAAATGAGAAGCAATTGCCTTCGGCCCCAAAATGGATGGGTTGTTCTGAACAGCTTCAAGGATCAGAAGAGCAAGGAATTTATCAATTGGATAGAAGTGGTCTGAAAGATGAAAGTGAATGGAATGATACTTCATCTCGTAGCAGTAGGCATGGGGTAGGCGCAGTTGCGGGTATATTTTTAATTACATATGTTGTTCAATTATTCAGGATTTGAACTGAGTCCTAAAATGTCCTTTATAAAGTAAATGATCTGTTCAGCATTGTACCATGTACAATCCATGATCAGTTTGTAAGAATGTGATTATTGTGATCATGAAAGAAAACACTACAGTAGGTAGAAGTATGGCGCTGATTCCAACGCAAGTCTGTGAAATTATTCCCAAGTTCGTGGAATAAAACAAGTCCAGATCATATATATGTATATTCATAAGGTTCATTTCCATGCATTATTTGGTAGAATGATATGTTTTAAGTTTTAAATTATTTTTCTGGAAAGATTAAATCTTTCATCCACCATAGTTGCTTTTGTAGCATGTTATATCATATTTGCAATATTCTTCATAATTTATTTTTATTTTATTTGAGAATCAATTGTTCATGATGACATGTGCCTGTGTTTGCTTTTTCAATGTGGATGTTGAGCAATTGTTGAACTGCTGCTTTTTAAATCTAAATATATATTTATATCATTATTGTTCTAAAATTTTTATATACTTGAAGCAGTGATAAATGTCTTCTCAGGAAAGAGTTTTCTTTATTTTTGATTTTGAAAGAACTGATTTAATGTTATTTATTAATTTTTTAATGTTAATGATTCACGTTTAAAAGAGGAATCTGGAACTAGTGCAAGATGAAACTGCCATTTTCTGAAAATTTATTTATGTTTTTGAATTTCTCTGATTATTCGACATATTTGTTGTTCTTTACCATTTTCCTACAGAATGTTTATTTTTCTTTGAATCCTGTGAACAGTATTGTTTTGCATTCAAAAAATCATTGCTGTAAAAGCAGGGATCTCTGAACTACGAGAATTTTTTATTCTCTGAAGAATTGTGTATTTATATTGCATTAACACTGAACACTCATAGTTCTTAGAACATGTATTTTAAAAGAGTTGTTAAAACTGTTGTTATTTGTTGAGTGCAGGGCCTTCGATTGAAGGCAGATCTTTGGTTCTTCACAGAGGGGGAGGGGATAAATTTGCCAGCTTTTGTTTTCTTATTAACTTGTATATTATACAATCATAATATGCATTACTTTGTTAATATTTAGGTATGTTGTGACTCAATTTATTTCCTGTATTTTAAATGACAAAGTATGTAACATCAAAATTCCATTATATATTACACATCATGCCAAATAGGATGAAGCACGGAGAGGAAAAAATGTCATTGAGTAAAGCGATCACTTCCTTCATTTCCCCCTCACAAACTGGTGCTGAGTATAGGTAGTCCGAATCAATACCTTCTGATCTACTTGGCTCAGTTGTCAGTCTCTGCCTCTTCTTGAAGCTATGAAAATAAAACGTTTAATAGCATTTATTTTGTGATTAGATATAGTTAAACTTTTAAAGCACTTTTGAAGTAAAAGATTCAAGAATAACGTAACGATCACCGCTGATATGTTTTTGAAAATCAATTTTTGACAAATGGGTGGTTTATTAGCGTCCTTGCAGTGAAAGAAAATTAATGAGATGTAACCAAGGGAGCAAAAGCATGGTGTTGTCATATGTGAGCTGCGAGAGGGAGTTGGGTGGCTTTTTCTAGCTCCATCCATTCCAGATGGCATGCCGCAACACACTCGTGTACTGCTGCTATAACCTACAGAAAAGCTAACTTCAAATATATCGTGCGTCCTATCTACGAAAGAGCAGAACATGCCCCCTGACTGTCACAGCTGCATATCAATTATTGCCTGTTCAGGAATGAGCTTACTTCATTTATGGAAAATATATTAATCAGTATTTTAAACAAACAAGTCTATCTAAATGGTTGTAATTTTATAAATGCTTCAGTTTTTGTCTCGTTTTAATCGGACAACTATTTCAGAAATTATAGGTTATATAACTGACTGTAAAATATGAAAATTTACGTTTACTATTAGGTTCATTCCCTGAAATGCTCATCCATCTCTTTTACTGTTCAAATCTGAACCCTGGAAAAAACATGTTTCATGATATAGGGGCTGCACACTTATTTTAATTTACTTTGTGTGGTGTCACTTATCACATTTTATTACATTAGTGTTGTTCATTACCTCTTCACAGTAGGCGATGTTAGTGTATTCACTACAAACCTTTCAAGTAATATCAAATCAAACCCAGGAGAATAATGTATCTTTACTACATGAAATAGTAAGAAAAAACTGCATATTAAAATTTTCAAGGCTAAAACACAAAATAAACAGTAATCATTTTAACTAGACACAACTACATTTGATGTCACATTGTATTAATAAAATCACATAGAATGATCGCTTGTTCCACTAACAATATGAACCAACAAACTCATGAAGGTGAAAGAAGTAATAATTGGCAAAGAAATAACTCCTAAGTTTTTTCAAAGTTAAAATGTGTTGCTAGCTATTTCGATTTGAAAATAAAATTCAGTTTAGAATTCATAGACAAAACTAAATTTCTACCTTCTTACAAACAAATTTTTAAAAGACAAACAAACAATGCCCAAAGAATACGGCTGTAGTCTAGCCCTTCCTTTCAATCCTAGATGGAAAATGAACTTGTGCAGATTATTTTATATCAGTGTTGACTCCAGTTCACCTCTTTCCCCGGTTGTGTTTGAAGCTGCTGATGTAGGCGGCTCTGTTAGATTTCGTAAGACGCTCAAGTGTGTACAGAGAGAGGAAGAGTGCAATCTCGCAAGGTTGGCATTGGTTTCTTAACTTTCACGTCATCTTCAGGCTCCTCCTTCATTACTTTTCTTTAGCTGCAAGGATCAAGTGAAATGCATTAAATTAAAGGAGAATGAACATATGTGTTCAACACAATAGATATCATTCCGTACAAAAATTTACCTCGTAATCTAAAAATATAAATTTAAATATGATCTACTACAAAAACTTCTTAGTTATATGCTTATCCTGTACAAAAATAACAATAATAACATATAAATGTACAAAATTATACATGAGATCATGTCCAAAAAGAAAATGAAAAATGGTTCTAGTTTTAGAGCTAGTAAAATTGAAGTCTACCTATGTTTTGGCTGAGAAGGCATATTTCTGCCAAACAAAATTTTTTTTACAAAGTCGGATTTGTCAAACCTTTTACATGTTTAACTAGTCCTTTTTTTTAACAATTAAAAAACTACTTCTACACCTTCAGTTTCCATTTCTGATTCTTGTTATTGTACTGTTCGAAGCACTAGTTGCATCTATGATTTTTCATCCACATCTTTTCACACAATTATAAATATATCTCGGCCATGATATACTTCCCTTTTCAAAATGAGTTCCTGCAATTGCCTATAATTAACATTCCTGTGAAGCTAGGAAACTTGATTGTTGACCTGTAAGTTGCTTGGAGAAATACACCAACATGATAAGAGTAGAAGACACAAAACGAAATAAAACATACACGAAAGAATACACGCTTTTCACGATCTATCGATTTGTATTGTGAGTTTACCACATAGAACAGTATGAGGTGGTGGAAGCAATGGCTCTAGTGTGCGAGCTCTTGATTGTGTCTCATACTAGTTGGTGCTGTGTATACTTCATTTTATCAATTATTTGAAAAACATTTAAAATAAATAATATTTATCAGCACTTTTTGCAAAGTTCCTAGATGTGTGACTTGGCAGAAAGAAGCTGTAAAATATGATTGGCAAAGTATGACTTTCACGAGTTTTGAAATTTTTTTGAGGGGGATTGGGCACTCCTGATTTCCGAGGGCCCTGCTTGTGTGTCAGTGATTGTGGAAATTGTGCCTAATGTTCATTGAACGTCATGCAAACACATCCCTCAAGAGAAATAGACAGTCGAACATGGTACTCAGTAGTCGATCCTTCTTTTTTGTAGACTTATTCAAAGAATTCGTGTGAAACCAATTGGAGACTTGAAATCTTGTTCAGCATCACATTAGTTGTAATGTTATTCTGTTTTCACTGATGCAGTTGTAAAAGACTGAAAACATATTTTATTATTTATTGATATCACTTTTATGACTGCTCATGGTGTGCAAGTAATGTTTCTCAATTTTCAGATTTCATATTTAAATAATAACATATTTGTATTTATTCAATGAGAACAAGTGTACATTGAATACATCAACTGCTGTAATGGGTGTGTCACTAACATATGTCTACCCATAGAACAGTTAAAAAATTCACATCCTGAAAACTTTGGGAATATTATATATCATATCCTATCCAGCAAAAGGCGTATAGTAATAAAAGTATGTGTAGACAAATGGAGTGACGAAAGGTCAGAATACTGCCATTTTAATAGAGTCATTTGTTTCTTCTGTAAGTCGAAGATAGCATAGGAATGAAGGATTTGTGGAAGTATTTATAATTTTATGAAACTTAGTTCTGTTGGTTTTCGAAATAATTATTTTATGTTGAAATAAGTTTCATGAACGTTTTAAAGCAGTGCTGTCCAAGTAGTGACCCATGTAACGACCTGAGAGAGTTTTAGTATATTTTACATCAAAATTGTCTTCTCCAAACATTGTGGGGCACAACTTTGTGTTATAAATCTTTGCTGTCGGAATGAATATTTGACGATGAGAGGAAATAGATCATAAGATTTGGAATACATTACAAAATGAAAACTTTTTATTGTAATACTAAATATTTAAAAAACTTTTTAAAAATAAAGAAATATACTATTTAATTTTTGCAGCTTGAAACAATATAAATTTGTTGATAAAAATCAAAATATCGTGTTATAAATAAATAAATATGACATGCTTGTTGTATATGTCTGGCAAAATTTTGTCAAACCCCACCCTGGGCTGGCCCGATTGATCGAAAGTAGATAGAAAATGGCCCACGGGCTAAGATAAGTTAGACAGCGCTGTTCTATGGTACTAGTAGAATTCCATGGTATATTTTTATTGTAGTTTTAAAAATTTCTGCAAAGTTATTGAATAGCTTCACACTTGTCATGAATTGGATTATTTTATTTGTATGTTTGATTGAGGCACAACCATATAAAGCAGTTGAAATTCTGGCAATAGGGTTCACATTATTTCTTCTTGCGCCAAAACAATGTATGTTTATTTTGTTGTATTTTTCTTATGATTGAATTTGATAAAGAATGTTGCCCATTTTAACAAAATAAATTCTTAGTAGTATTTTGTCATTAGAATTTTTATAGCGACATGAGAAAGGTCAGATTTGAAGAAAACACTGCTTTTAAAATATTTTCCACCCAATAAGTAAGATTTGGATTGTAAGATAGGAAAAAAAAATTGGCTTATCTCATGAATATTACTGGCTGTGTGGAAGGAGGTGCATGTAGGTTATTCAGTTTGTAATCACTGTGATATTTATTTTTCAATATCTTTGTAAAGAATTGCCTTTTATCATTTACTTAAGAATGCATTGTCAATAATATGTATATTATGAATTAATAAAAGTTTTGTTGAATTTTTGCAAAGTTATGGTATATTTATGGTGCATTTGTAACATTTCAGCGTTTCAACATAAAAATAATTCATCTGCATAATGTAAATCTGTCTCCATTTCAGTATTTAGTTAATTCAAAATAATTTGGAGCTGTGAGGCCAATCAGACATTTTAAATTCAAATTCATTAAAATTGTTTGAGAATACTCTGCAGAGTACTGAAAGTATTCTGTTGGTTTATGTCAGTACAGCATTTCCATTTCTGAGCGACTTGGTTGATCTATTTTCCCACATCAGTTTCCCACATCCTGGCCCGGATTTTTCTCAGGTTTTTCTTCGGGTAGAGGCAGTTTTTATATGCAGGCTCTGTAGGATCTTGCATAGAGGAATTTATTCCATTGTAATAAATAATCTTGAATTTAAAGTTAGTTTAATAGTTGAGATTTATAAACAATGTATTCTGAATAATCTATAGTTTGATATTAATATGAACTTGCAAAATAACTTTTTTGTGTTTTTAATACAAAATTGATATTGTGTTAATATAACACGTAGTGAACTATTCTTATTCTTATGTTAGGAGTGCGCTGAAATTTTCTATCTGTCGCTGTCTTGGGGCCCTTGATTAGTTTATTGTCCTCTACATGGTCATAAGCAGTTTGTAACTGCTTTTTTGACAAATATATTTATTTATCATTAGCAATTGGTAGCTCAAGTAGGATTCAGTCATTGCATATTATTGCTACAGACAATTAGCCCCTACAAGGAACAGTATCAAAAGGGGGTAGCAACTGGTGCAGCTGTAACAAAGAAACCGATTCGCTTACTGTATGAAAGGACAGCGGTTGCACTGAAATATGAAATGAGGGCTTTTCTGCAAGCGTGTACTCTTTCTTGCTACTTCTTGACAGTTGTTTCTGCACATAAGTTTCACTTCTTCAGTTTAGCCTGCCCAACTGTTGGAAGCTCTGTAATGCTCACGATTTTTTGTCAGAAAAGCATTTGAAAATAATAATCAATAGAATTTATGGGGTATTAATTCAAGAATAAGTTTGATTTTGATTGTTGTAAGAAATTTGTATATTTTGTGACTTGAATCTATGATTTAAATTTGTCATTAGTATAATAATAAATTATTAACTTTTACAACCTTTTTTCTAAGACAAATAACTTAATTTCATCCACATTCTACTCAAAATGTGTACTAAATTTTCCTAGGAGGTGGGTGGTAGGGGTTATTGTTAGTAAGGTTGGCCAGTTGGCTGGGTTTACCAACAACTTGGCCCATGTGTAGGGGTTAATAGTAATAGTTAGAGTTATTGACACTAGGAGGATCTGGATAGAGGAAGGAAGGTTTACTTTTCAGTAGTCACAGCTATATGAACTGCGAAATTCATGTGAAAAGCTACTAACTTTTTCTGGCCCCGCTGGGAATTGAACCCGTGATGACTCGGTGATGAACGATCACGGTAACCCCATAGCCTCCAGAGGGGCTTAGTCACAAAAGGAGGGTAAATTAATGCATCTATTATTATGCTAATAATATTGGCACCTCATCAGCTGAGCATAATGGACAGACACTCCATTTTGTGATGAACCTGGTGTGGGATGGGAGAACATTCCATTTTTTACATTATGGTTTCAGTATTTAACTCTTAGGATGTACATTATGGAAATAAGATCTTTTCCAAAAGTGAGGTTCAGGGGTGGGGAATCTTTTTCTCATTTGAAAGAAAATAACCTTCCAAGTTGGACACAAATTAAAAATTATTAAAGATTCTGCAAAATGAGTTTAGTTCTAATTCAGATGTTTCAGAGAATTGCCTTTACGGATATATTTCTTCCATGACCCCACATGTGGAGAAGACATGTGATATTGAAAGTTATCACAAATCTTGAAAGGTACGTGTGAAACCAGTACTTCAGCACACACTGCATATTGTGCTACCCGGTTCACTTACCTCCTGTATGGAGATGTGTCTCATGTCCTCCAGGGTTTTGGTCTGGGTGGAAATGTACAGTTGTGGAAGGCTGATGGGTTGTGTTGTGTTAACACCCCTGCAATCAATGCAGATCTCCCAGGTTCGATTCCCAGCTCAGCCATTTTCATTTGACCGAAAGTTATCAAAATAAAACTGTCTAGTAAATAACCCAGGTCAGTTTTCTTTGTCAATTAAAAAATGCATCAGTTTTATTCTTTCCTTCCATGTCATGTACTCCCCTATAGTATAGAAAGGATTGGTTTGTAGTCGTATTGTTCATTTCCTCTGTTCATTGGGTCGCATTGACATTTTCAATTCACTAGGTAATAAGTAATAAATAATGATAATCTTTATTATGTCTTCTTCCTTCTTCTTCTTCCTCTTTGAGCATCCAGTGTCAGGTGACTCCGATGGCTCGATGACCGTGGTATACCGCCGCTGCCAGTGCCCAGTGTTCTTTCTTTCTCAGGATATCTGTCATGGGGTCAGTGCTGTTTTTAAGAGCCGCTTTAAGGGCGGCTCCAGCTGAACTCTCTGGTTTGCACTTCAACAATGTGTGTTCCAATGTTTCTTTTTCTAATCTGCATTTGTTGCATGTCTCCGATTCCGCGAGATGGAACCTTAATAGGTAACTATTGGTCACAATATGGCCTATTCTAGCCCTAGCAATAAAGGTCGCCACATGTCTGTTGACTCCTCGGTACCAATTTCAAATGGCATGATGGTGTGGTGGCACTACATAATTATTGGCATGTCTGGTGTTGTATCGGTGGATGTTAACTCCTGGTTAAATTTCTATTTTCAGTGCAGAGAATCCATTCAAGAATGTATATAACCCATGGAATATACAATAATTCGTTGGATCCTTTTGTTCTATTTATCTGTTGGGTTCTTGTTCAGTGATTCAAATTCGTCTAGATGTGATCTGTTTAACACCTTTTCTTTGTGATCTTCAAATTTCAAAATAACAATTTAATAACCTGTGTTCATTCTCTGGTAAAGTAAATAACTTGAATTTAGAATGTTATCTGTTTCCTAATACGAGCTTGTTAATTGAATTCAAAATTTTTCTCCTGACTAAAAATTGAACCTCATCTACCAAATTAAAAAAAAAAGCAGTAGTATTATATTTTGTGATTTACAACAACTTCAGTAACCTCATTAAATTTAAAATGCTCCAACATGAGTCATTAGATAAGATTTAGACACTTCAGTCAGCGTTCCCAACCTTTTTAGCATGCGCACCCCTGTGAGACAAGTATGACACCCCCAAGCAATTTTGTTAATCATCATATTTTTTAAGATAAATTGCATAAATAGCTACACGCAAGATTGATGTTCAAACACTGTGAATTTGGGTACTTATTTGTGTCATGAAAGTTATTTGCTTATTTGCATCATCGAGTACTTGTTTGTTTCAATCTACTGTAATGCATGTTATTTGCAGTATATCAGTAAGATTCAAATGTGAATTTGAAAAACGACCAGTAAATCAAACACTACACTTTATTGTAGTTGCATTAGATGTTACTTGAACCTATAAAAATAAAAATATATGACACGATTTTACAATATGATACATGTCAAGGTACACTACAATAAAACTTGAGTGAATATGAATATAAAACATTATTGATTTAATATAACATCTAATGTGACTACAATAAAGAGCAATGTCTGCTTTACTGGTAGTTTTTCAAATTTATATTGAACTACAGCAGACTTTTCAACAACATGTAAAGATTCAAATGTATTGTAATGTGTTTCACTTATATTGAATTAAGCATGTTCTAACCACCTTGAAGTTACATTACATTTATTCAGAAGGTGGTATTGTTAAAAGAGAAGACATTACATTTTGTAATTAAAGAGATACTTGTACAGAACTTTTGCCCCCTGTGGGCGGTGTGTCCCACAGGTTGGGAATCGCTGATTTTGTGGGGCACAGGAAACAAGCTGACAACCAAATTAAATAAGTTCTTATAAATCAGGAGCTATAATATTTCATGTTGATTATTTATAATTAATAAAAACAGTGGACCACATCACTGTGCTGCAGCGGCTGAGAGAACTTAGGGTATATGGGGTAGATTTTGTATTCGGGTCTCCTACCTCCAAATGTAGGTCTATGCTGCAAATAAATGTACAAAAATATCTCCAAACTTCTTTTAACATACTCATTTAGAAGGCCTGTCATGTTTGCTAGACAAAACAGATACAATGAACAAATGAATAACAGGATATTTAAAATTATGTGCGTTTTTTGAAGATAATGCAAACATCTAAGAAAAAAATTAAGTTACTATACTTTTAGAATTAATGACAACAAACTATCAACACTTATTTAGCAACAATTATTGATCCTTGTGAAGCCTTACCTCTAAGCTGAAAAATTATAAATATTTTTCTTGCAACATCTTTTCAATTTTTATTTATGTGGTATTTAAAAATGTTATACTTTGTGGTATATTATATATTAATTTATAAAAGATGTTTATTTCAGTTAAGTCCTCAGGAAGGCAGAAGAATGGCAGTCAAAGCTTCTACTATTGAATTCATGTGGCAAACTCCCGGAAGCCAAACATACATGGCTTTCGGGCGAGGAATCCTAAGGTAACATTTTGACTAAGTATTTGGACTGTATCTTTAACTCTTGTCTTAAGTCTCAGTTGTAGACAATTTCTTCCACTTTCGCGTTTGAAGCAGATTTCTCGAATGACTTGAAATCTCAACTCCGTTTGAAGTAAATTTATTAATTTACCTCGATAATATTATGTACTTGATAACATCAGGTTTACTTATTCACAAAGATGATAACATCAGGTTTACTTATTCACAAAGATTATGTAATGAATTGGTGATAATTTTGAAATATTTGGTAATTAAAGAAATATAAATTACTCCTAAATTATGATATTTTTCATTTTATTTGTATTTTATGATATTTAGTGAGACTGCCTGAACCAATTGAAAAGTACTGATAATTTTATTAACTGTAGAAAATGAATGAAATGAACAAACTATTCTGTAAAGGTTAAAAAAATGTTCTTGATGGAGTAAACTTGTTTTTTTCATTTCTACAATTTATTATCAACTTGTCTACACCTCGGCAACATATTAATTATCTGCAATAACTTAGTTTGAGATTTAATAAAGTCCATACAATGTACACTGATCCAAATAATTAAAACTAAAAAGAACTATTTGATCCTACAGATCCCTTCTTTTCATAATTATAATTACACATTGACGAAGAACTACTAACTTTACAATTGGAGGATAAAATAATTTTTTCAAGATACAATAAAACAAAAGAGCTCTAGTAAATTGAAAATATTAACTTTTATTACAGAAACTCGACTAAGTACAATGGGAAAATATACACTACTAGTTTTTCCATGTCTGATGACCCAACATGTAAAATCATAAAACACTATTGCGCACGGTTTGAACAATGGTTGATACTTCTGCCATTGCACCTAATCCAGTGTCACCACACATGAGTGTTTTTGAAATGCATGGTATTTCTTGATAACCCCATGATTTTAATACCGATATATGTTCTGAAGTCACAGGATGTTCCCACATTCTTGTATTCATCGCTGGGCAAAAGAACAAAGGCTTTTTTACATCCCACGCACGCACTACACATGTCAACAGATTATCACACAGACCCTGCGGGAAACAACAAAAAGCTAAGTTCATGAAGAATACCTCTGCAACTAACAGGAAAATGAACATTACCTACTTGTGCTATTTTAGCTAGTGTATTGGCATCGAGGGGTGCTATTACCATAGTATGAGCCCATTTGCCCAATTCAATATGCAACACAGGGTCTCCTCGTGATTTCCACATGCTCCACTCATTTTCATCATTGAATATTTCTACGTCACTAGAGATGTTACTGACACTAAAGAAGTGGTTAGCATTCTGAGTAACAACAACACGGACTATCACTTTCTCTGGAGAAATGTTTAACAAGTCTCTCACTAACTCTGGCAATTTCATAGAAGCAACACTTCCTGTGCATCCAACCAAAATATGTTTTTTATCTTCCATTTCACTACAGTCACTCATGTTAGCTGCTAGATCCAGTCTGTAAGAGATGAAGGAACTTCAGGATCATTCATGTGAGGGACTGTTAAAATTGATAAACTATGCCTGTTGATAAAATTTAAGATTTCTTGACATCAGGATTAACATCAGAATCATTGAAGCCAAGTTTAGACCACTCTTCCTTTGCCATTAAAGAATGTTCCATGCGACAATCCAAATAATCTTTTGCTTCCTTACGACACTGAGAATTATCATTATTATGTTCTCGCAGGCATATCATATATTTCAACATAGACATTTTACACAGACCTTCGTGGTCTAAAGGAAAACTTCCTTTTTCAGGTGGTGTGGGTGTAAATGTCTTCTGACCAAATGTCATGGAAGACATAATTACTTCCTTTAATTAATACAGAAGAAAGCAATCTGGTTGATGAAATGAAAGTTACAGTGTCTCAGTTTTAAATTGAACAAAACAAAAATGAGGGTATTGCCGTCAATTTTTGAGCTAGAGGAGCGAGATGTATTGTTCTAATAGCCAAGGCCTACGAAGTAATAGGAATCGAATTCAAATTACGAATAAGTCAATACTGATAAAAAAATAATTTGAATAAATTTGATGTTTACCAATTAATTACAAAATAATTTCTCTTTTAATCCACCCGTTTATCTGTCATCAAAGCAACGAACACAACTGTCGTTTCAAGTAATTCTGGATCACTTTGCACCTCCTCACAGCCTCCTCAGCACGTGTTGGCGCGTGATCACGCTCATTTATCTTATTTGTACCCCACTGAGCAGTACCAACGTCGACATGTATATACTTTTAGGTTATCGAAAACGCGCTGATGTACTTTCTACTGATTTTCAAGAAATTAATGGGCGGAGAATAGTCATGATTCTTATGAAATCATATGTAAGCTTAGTTATTAGTAATAAACATACAGTTTATGGCCACTGAAACACTTCATTGATGTTGATCATATTTTAATGTTTTCATGTTGGCTAAAGAGTTAAACACCTCTACGTCTTTTGAAACGTCAGCTGTTGGTCTGGTCTTGTACTTGTCAATGTATCATGTTCAGAACGATATCTTTACGAATAATATGGGCTCAGAAGATCCCTTGAGGTGCATTTTCTTATGTGAATTTCACCCAACTGCAGGACCCAAGATAACTTGTCAAGTAAGCGAACTGGGTTTTGTTTGAAACTCCAATAAATAAATAAAACAATCAATCATTTTGTATCAAAACTTACCTATATGACTGAAAAATTTGAGTAAATTCTCAAGTATGAATAATGTCACTTTGTGACAATTCCTAAACATATATCACTGTGTTAAAGATGATAAATTAATCTAATAATGTGCTATATGCAATAGTGGTGGAGTTGGTGTACTAAAATAATTAATATTTTTGTTTCTTTGAACTTTACTTGTTGGCATTTAGTGAGGTGTTCAGACAGAGTATACAAATAATTGCTGTATCAACTCCTGTAACTTTTGTTAAAATTATGAGATCAATATCACAATGCAGTTCCAATTTTCATCTTATTTAGAGAATGCCCTATGAAGAATGTTGATATTCAATTGGTTCTGTAATCATTATAGTATATAGTCTTGGAATGATTGGTTTTGCTACATGACTATATTGTATTTTGTATAACCAAATACTTCAGCATTATCTTCAAGAAACAAAACCACTTACTTGCAGAGTTCCCCAAGGTTCAATTCTAGACCCTATCCTCTTTTTATTGTATGTGAATGTCATGTCATCCTCAACATCAGATTTCTAAACTGTTCTTTTACTTATTAACCTAATTTACTATGTAAACACATCAAAACTCAAAATGTTTTGTTAAACCTCTCATCTTGGTTCCATGCTTGAAAGCAATTCATGCAAGTCAGTATTTACAATTTCTGACAAAACAATGTCTGTGTTATTTCAACATAGTTTAAGAAAATCTTTTTGGTCCTGGTATCTTTAATATTAAATGGAACCCAATTAAAAACTCAAGACAACTTCAAGTGGGATTAACTTAGATATAATATTGGTTCTAAACTGATTGTCCTGATATATTTATACTTGAAGGACAATAATTATGTGAATATTATTATAGACAATAAATTTTTAATGTAAAACTTTATTAGTATTCACTAATACATGGCCAACATTTCGATGCTAGTTTGGCATCATCTTCAGGGCCGCTAGAAATTGGTATTCAAAAGTAGATTACAATGGAATTACAAGATAAAAATTTAAGTACATAACAGTTACAAAATAAATAAATAATAAAATAGTTACAAAATATTTGACAATATGTGACATTAATAAGTATAAAAATAAAAGAAAAATTGTTCATACAATTGTGAGTTATAAATGTTTTAAAATATATCACATACCTGCTATATTTTTTGAAATGTTCCAATTATCCAAAAATTAATATGCATAAAATTTTCTTTTTAAAACCATTAAAAACATCACTTGTTGTAAGAATAAAATAGTGAAGCAAGATCACCATTGTCTAGAACCTTCCTTCATAGAGGCATGATAACAAGTAAAAAATGATTTGTGGTTTGAATGTAAGCAACAGTTAGGATACCAAATAGTGCCAACTCTTAAATGGTGGAAAATAGGTACCAGCTTTACAATATTATAAAATTCATATTGTAAATGTTAAATTAAAGTATTTAATACACAATAGAATTATAATCACTGTAAATTAAAAATATAAAATATATTATCATATTCATTAGAAAATTTGTGAGTTGACTTTGGATGTAGTTTTAATATGAAAGGATTCTGAAATCAGACGTTTAAATGTATTAATTTCATAGTCCATAATGTTTGTTTTTTCAAAATTCATTCTATGTCCATTCTTCTTACAGTGTTTAATAATTTCATTGTTCATATCCTTTAGTGTAAGTTTTCTCTTATGTCATTAATTCTAGTACACAACATTATTTATTTATTTTGTAACTATTATGTACTTAAATTTTTATCTTGTAATTCCATTGTAATTCTACTTTTGAATACTAATTTCTAGTGACCCTGAAGATGATGCCAAACTAGCATCGATACTTTGGCCATGTATTAGTGAATACTAAAAAAGTATTACATTAAAAATTGATTGTCTATAATAATATTCACATAATTATTGTCCTTCAAGTTCAAATGGGATTGTCTCATTGATTAACTTAATTTCAAATTAATAAAATTGTGTCATGCATTGTGGATTTTTGTTGATGTTGTTAGTCCACATATTTCCTGTTATGTTTATTTTGCAAATGTTTACTCCCTTTTATGGTAGGGCATTATCTTTTGGGGAAATTCCAAACTTACAGAATGCAAAACAGGATTGTTCAGATAAAATGTAAATCTCACTCCGAAGCTCTTGTAAATCTTTATTTAGGGAATACAAATTTTAACATTTCCTTGCATTTATATTTATGAAATAGTTGTTTGTTACGACTGAATTGCTGTGGGCTTAAGCGGCATTGAGTGTGACTCTGATCTTCTGTATTTAAAAAAATGATGTATTCAACATTGGCATTTGCCTTTTGTCCATCTCCACCCCCAGGGATGCTAGGGGTATATTATCTGCAATGTGGACTGATTGTAAACTTACATAGCATCAGGATGCCCTTATCCATCTCAACGGCACTGAAAATTATGGTTTTGAATCAATTATTGGATTTTTCATTATTTTTACATGCCACCCTCTTCCCACTCCCTCCCAGGGGTGCCGGGGATAATACTCCAACAGTGCTTATTGTCAGATAGTGAAAAATCTGTTTATCAAATTTGGGTGAAATTGCTCCAGGCACTTCAGAATTATGGTGGGATACATACATAAAACATTTCAACCCCATTTCACCCCCTTAGGGGTGAATTTTTGTAAAATCCTATTTTAGCAGACATCTATACCCTAAAAGAAACCTTTCTGCCAAATTCCAAGCTTGTGGACTTTGTAGTTTCTGAGATTTTGTGATTTGTCAGTCAGTGAGTGGTGTTTTGCTTATATTTATCTAAGATTAATGACTTCTGTAAAGAAGAAGAGTATAACATTTTTTTATAAGAGTGTAAAATTAATTTTTCAGGTACCTGAAAACTATATTTCAAAAGAAACATTTGATGCAGTTAGTGTGTATATAATTCCAAAAGCACAACTGCAGAGGAGTACTATTACCATGTATGTATACAGAAAGCATTAGTGTTTTATAATTAGGCTTATTATTTAAATTGTTTGTATATGTGTGGCTAGAGAAATTAATGTAAATTTGCTAGCGTGTGCTAGAGAAAGCTGGTATGTATTGAAATAAATTTAATTTTTGTGATTTTATGATTTGATGTATTAAAAAAATTATATCTATACTCAAAATAAATTTAGGGTTGTGAAACTTGCTAAATTGAAACTATTGCTGGATGTTGTCCCATGTGATTTTCATGTTGCATCTGCATATATGTTATAAATTTCTGTAAACCAATCCAGTCACATTAGTTGTGGATTCTGGATTTTACGGGGAGAGGGGACTTAGATCCATGTGGTCTGTGGGTATGGAAAATTTTAAAAGTTTTATGCAAAATGATGCAATTTTGAGGCAATTTGTGATTCTGTTAGATGATATTTTTATTTTATTTTACACGTAGTAGACCCTTTAAGGATCACGCGAAGCTTCTACCGGTTCTTCCTGCGGGTCCATCAGGCCTTCATTTTTCCACTCATGGCCTTCTTTCTCTCGTCTGTCCACGTTGTGCGGGTCTTCTTGGCTGTGGTCTCTGGCTGAACCTGCCACTCAAATATTTTTTCCTTGTAAAGTTTGCGGTCTTGTGTGTCTGCAGTGGTGAGATTGGTGAGGGCAAGATCTCCTCTTACTTTTTCCGCCCACGGCATGGCTTTGAGATTTTCTGTAGCTTTTAGATCATATTTTTATATTATATTGTTGTTGTTTACTGTTACATCGTATTTGTGAATCTTAAAGAATAAACAATTCTACTTCAAAGGTCGTTATATTGTCCTATGTATATTTACTACCCAGAGTATCCGTAGGGGTGAATTTTTGTAAAACCCTTTCTGAGCAGACATTCTGGCTAATTTTTTGTGGACACTCTTCCCAACCCACACCTCTAAGTTATTACTAAACTTAATTGTCAAAAAAGCAGATACAAACTGCATATGTCCGTGTGGAGGAAAATAAAGTAATTTACTTTCTGGAAGCAAGTGAGGGACCACCTCATCAATTCTGTTCAAGGGCCCTAAGGCAGAGGCAGATTTAACATATCAGCACTTTACTCCTAAGATAAGAATAAAAATATTTCAGCACGTGTTATAGTATTGACATAATCCCTACAAATATTGTATTTTACAAAAACAAAAAAGTAATTTCACAAGTACTTTGTATTATTATCAAATTATAAATCATTTGGAAAGTATTGTTGAAAGAAGAGGCCTTCCATAATTAACTTATTTAGGAAATACAAGAATTTGTTTTTTGCTGATTTAGCTTTAGTTCAAAAGTATTCTGCCCCCCCCCCCCNCTCCCATATTATAAATAAGATCTATTTATTAAAAGGGCTCTAATGACCTTGCCATTGATGAGACCTAAAGCCCCACTAAAAAAAAATCTATTAACAATTAGTTATCTAATTTTCAAATAAATGAATAATTATATTCAGTCAGTCTTCTTTTGTCTTCCGTGCACTCAATGAATTGTAGAATGAAAATACATTATGCAGTCAGCAAAGCCGGCTGTTATCAGGGTAAAGTATCAAAATTCAAGGGGACCTTCTTTCAGTTTTATTTTGTGAACTCTTTGAAAAGAAGACTGCAAATGCATTTTAAGAATCAATTAAAAAAATTGCTGTGTATACGAGACTACTTAGGGATAAAAGACTCGGATATAAGCTAGTACAGCACACTATATTACAGACTTTCCCTTAACAATAGTTTGTACCAATAAAAGTATATTAAGTTTGATCGTAAGATTACTCCAGATCTATGTTCAAGTTGGTATAATTATATAAATATAGAAATAAATACAAGAAGAAGTTTAAAAGAAAAGGTTGGTGGATATACAAAATAATATCGTAAAGATATGTTTGTTAATGTTTTCTTAAACTTAATGCTTTCTCACCTTGTCATTTTTTTGTCAGTTTTTTATTCTTTTTTCAGTACTTTATATGAATCAAAGATTCTTGGGTTTCCTATCAGGATTGATGATAAGAAGTATGCAAGAAATGCATTTTACTTCAACTTATGTTTTGTTTGTGATGCTTCTGCACATTGTGTTCAATATGAACCTGTTGTCAAGAAGCTGGCTGATTATCTGGTGAGTCATTGGCACTGCTTTGCAGATGCTTCTGTCTCTTTGTCAACTTTTGTAGCTTAGTGTGCTTGAGCAATAACTGAAAATGTATAGTTTCTAGTTTGTGTTCATGAATTGAATTGTATTGCATTACATTGTTGTCATTATGAAGATTTCTCATGGAAAACATGGAAAAATAATTCATACGTGTTCCATGTAACAAAATTAACATTAAAGGAATTACTTGAATCATATTCTACTTTACTAGTCTCCATATTTACAGAGTTATTTTACTCCTGTTCTGCATTATTAAGTTTGAAAGTACATTGATTGTGAGTTAAGAGAAACAGTTAGGTGTAACGTATGTCAGTTTCCTGACATTTATTTGTTTCACTTTTTACGAATTTCACAGTTCTCTGTCCACTTTGACATTATTTTTCACTTGATTTAACATCATATTGATTTACAGAGGATTAAAAAAGATCAATGAATTAAAGTTTTGTCGATATCAACTTTTAGATCAGTTAAAATGAGATGTTTGTTTAAAATTTCAATTGTGTAATGCATATAGGCGTTATTTCCTTGTTGTATGCATGTATATTATTTTGTGATGAGTAAAAAATAATAATTTTTTGTGTTTTCTCATGAATATAAAATCCACTCACTCCCTAGCTTTTCTCTCTTCGCACAGCATTGGTTTTGTGATGTAGATTGTAGTGTATGTTTGCAATAACAGCAAATAATATCAAATGCTGACTTTTTTGTTGTGGTTGCAGATGACAATGGAATTGGAATCACATTTTCTGTCTAAGCAAAAGCAGAGTGCAAGTGAAAAGAAGAGATTGCCAAAAATTCTACTTCAAGTATTAAATGATTTAAATACTCACAAAATGTGCACGCTGACAGGTATTGTATCTACTTTGCCATTATTTTTGTTTTATTGTCATAAATAAGTGGATAACAGTAAGCATCAAATAAATAATGGAAGATATTTTGTGAACAAATGTGGAACAGTTGTGAGTTTGTCACAAAATATATACTGTTTGTCCATAAAATATCGTAAGTCTTGAATTATTTATTTAATCTTTATAAGTCATGGACGTTAATTGTTGTAGAAGTTTCTGTGGCAAAGCTCATGTACTTATTGTGCTGGTATCTAAATAAACTGGGCTCTAATGACCTCTGATGTTGACGAGCCCTAAAGCCCCAANATGTGAGTTTGTCACAAAATATATACTGTTTGTCCATAAAATATCGTAAGTCTTGCATTATTTATTTAATCTTTATAAGTCATGGACGTTAATTGTTGTAGAAGTTTCTGTGGCAAAGCTCATGTACTTATTGAGCTGGTATCTAAATAAACATAATGAAGAAGGCGAACATTCATTTTCAGTGATAGAAGTGATCTAAATAATCATATTTGTTTCATTTGTTAACAAATATTCCTTTTGTGTCCTACGATTAATATTTAAATGTATCGATGTATTAATGTTCATTGAAACAATGTGAATTATTAAAGTTTCTGGAAGGCTTCTGTGGCTCAAGACATACGATCTTCGGCCATCCACTTACTGCAGTTTTTATTACAAGACTGGGCACAAACTATGTAGCCAAAAATCATGTTATATGAATTCTTATTTGCCTATATTTTCAGAGGTGTAACTTTAAAAAGTGTTATGTGTGAATATTACTGTTGTTTCTTGAAAGTTGATATGATGTGAAGTAGGATATAGGTTTGTTTGTTTCTTTGTTGTTGTTGTTGTTTGTTGTTTTTATTGGGGGGGGGGGAATTTGAAGTTTGTATTATTTACTCCAGACATGTATTCTATTCATTTGTGTTTTTAAATAGCAAAAATGGTTTGTCACTACAGCAGGAATAACTACCACACATTTGAAGGTTGTTCGAATTTCGAAGGATCCTGAACCAGTTCAAGATCATGAAGTTCCGATTTTTATTGAAGATGAAAATGTTTTTCGGAAGGAACAATGGGATCTGACAACTTATCAAGTAATTTTTCTTGTCCATATTCTCTATTGATAATTTTATTTATTTTGCTCCAGACACTTAATGGACCCAGAAAAGTTCCATGCGAACACAAAATGTATATAAATTTATTTTGCTTAGTTGTGAAATTCAATTACTCTTGGTTTTCTCTAAACTGATGTTCCCTATTGAGAAAAAATTGGAAATTGATGCAGGAGCACATGTACAAAAACTATATCCTTTCATTTTATTGTAAGAAAGCAACGGTAAAAGACACTTCAGCAATTATCGATATAGTTTGAGTTTTGTATTTGTGGAGTACAAGTGAACGAACTTTGGTTTGGGTTATAATTGCTAGCAGTAATGTTTGTTTTAATATTTCAGATATTGCCATACATAGACGGAGTTAACCATGTTGCTAGGATAGCAGCTGAAGCTGATGTTGAAAATAACCTCGTAAAATCTTGTGTCCAAAATCTAGTGTAAGTGTAATTATTTCATCTTTATAAAATAATTGAACAACTTAAATAAGTTCTTTTGTCTATATTTAGGTACTACGGTGTTGTCACTATGATACCGATTTTTCAATATTCTAATGTATATGCTGTTACACCAAAATTACGCAATTTAGTTCAAAATAAAGATTTGCAAGAGAGGTGCTTGCAATATGTATCAAATTCAGGTAGGTGTAATATTTTGTTTGGGCTTATGAAATATATTGAATTCTTCATTGTAATAGAGAATTATTGCTTCTGTTAATTCTAAATTGTTTCCTTTTGCTAGCAAGGCAGCCTGCTGCTTTCCGTGATGTATTTAAAATGTATTCATGTATGACATATGGAACTACTATTAGAGATTTATGCATACGCTTCAATCCTCATCCTTTAAGAATAAATGAGAGAAAACTTGTTCAATTTGGTATACTTGAAGGATTGATTCGACGGGTTCATAAAGTAAGATATTGATCTCCAGTTAATAGAAACACATTAGTCTCATGTATACTAACATATTTTATTAACGTGTTCTATGCATTTCAGTTTTAGTATTTATATTATTTCTTATTGTTCATCCCCCCAGGGGACTTACATCTAGTATGTATGTGTTTGGCAAACACTGGGCTCCGAGCTAAGTCCACTTACTTGTGCGGGGCTCCTTCCTTTCCCTTACCTGACCTTCCTTGGTTACCTCTTGTTCTTTTCGATCCCGACGCTAGTAGGTTGCAAGGGCTAGGGTATCTTTCATTTTCCTCGTTGTAATGTTTTGATGTAATGATATATGTTTTGATATGTTGTAATTCAGGAGGGTTTTTAGTGTGTATGGTTGAGTCATTCGGCAAGTCCCACACGCGGGGAGAGTCATGTTAGCTCTCCTTAGTGCGTAACTGCATTTTCCCTACTTGTACAGAATTTTAGGGCTCTAATGACCTCAATGTCAACGAGCCGTAAAGCCCCACAAAAAAAACAAAAACAAAAAAATTCATGTCAATTAAGAAGATTTTTGCTTCTATAATTTCAGAAAATAATATGCAAGTAACATCTTACAAAGATATAATTGCTTATGACTGTATATCTCACATTATTTAAAAATTTAAATTTGAACTAGTGTTCATTAGTGTTTGACTAGTGTGTGTCTAAGAAACCTAACTTATCGTATTGTGTAATCACATTGTTTATGTTTACGTTTCTCTTTTCCATTGCAGTATCCAGTGTATATTTCAGATTCTAACCACAACAATGCAGGATGCAATAGTCAATATAAACATTTTATGGGTCAACAGTCATTAGATGAAATCTGTTGTGTTCTTGGTATGAGCAGTCAACATTTAGAAGAGCAATTAGAGAAAGATCCTAATATTGTTATCATTTGGAAATGATGGTAAATGTTGTGAAGAGCAGTTTTCTAGAATTTTTTCCACACGTTTGATGATGTTTGTGCAAACAGTTTTATCAACTCTAAACATAGTGTTTCAAATATATAGTTCTTCTGTAATATTTCTCTTAGACCCCAAGTGAAAATTACAAGATTTTTCATATGACTAGCTCATGTTTGCAATTTTGGTTAGTTCTGTCAGAAACATAAAACTTGGATCAACAAATTTGTGTCAAAATATATCTTCACCATTCTCTTGTATGTAATTATGCATTTTAAATTGTTTAAAAGAACATTAAATAATATGTTTGCAGTGAACCATTTTTAAGCATTTTGATTTAGTTTAGTTTTGAATTGATGTATGGATTTCATGTGCTTAATATTTTGAAAAAGTTTCCGGACATTAGAATTTACTTATATAAGTTCTAATGTATATTGAAGATTCCAAATCATTTTTTTATTTTATTTAGGGAACCGAATACTCATTTCTATGGGAGCCACTCACAAGGACAACACAACAATCTGGTGTTCGAGCAATGACCAAAACATTTAATAACTCTTTGAAGCACAATTTACACTCTCCCAAAAGACACAAATAAACATTAATCATATATCGACCAGAGGGGCCACATTCCCACCAAAAAAACACAAATAATAATCACTGGCTTTATCATTTTACATTTACTAACTGTTAAGATTGTCATCATTTATCATCATCATCAAATAAACCTTCACTGTTTTTAATTCTATTCAATTTTTAACACTACAATTACACATTTATTTCTTGCAACAAAGTTACGCACTGATTCTACTCCTAATTAACGCTAATATTTACTGTTTAATTGAACTTCTTCTGAGTCCCAATATTTCACTGATTCTATTGGCCTACCTCTCCGAGCGACTGAGTTTAATCAAAGCACTCATTCAGTTTAATGTTCTCGCTCATACTGGTAGCCACTATCAAACACATACTGACTCGCAAGCGCACTGCGATGATGGCTTTCACATTCGCCAACGATCGCAGAATACCTGTACAAGATGCCTGACTGTTGGAATGCAGAGGAGGAGGGTCCCTCACGGATGTCAGCACGGCTCCCCCGTGGATTATTTGCGAGCAGCGCCAACCAGCTTCCGCGTTTTATCGCAATGTCTAGTTCTCACCCGCAAAGCGTTCCGACAAACTTATCTCAATGCTGACGAAACTTGTATCTCAACTCCGATAAAAAAAATCGATCTGAGCACTGCCAACAAAAATTCTATATGATTCGCGTCAGCATCTAATCGCTGCGACGGAGAAACATGTGATCTGCGACAAATTAGCGCGATCTGAGCAACGTCTCAGCGCTGCCAAAAAAAAGTCTCTGTGAATAAAAATTCTATTCGGCTGAGATAAACACATCTGAGCAAAAATTCTATCCGTCTGAGCTAAACACATCTGAGCTGACGAAAATCTTTACGTCTGAGCTACACACATCTGAGCTAATAATTCTTTAAGTCTGAGTAAAATCTGGTATGAGAGCGAAATTTTGAGTGTTCTGCCTTAAATGGGCTCTATCCCTTCTTTCTCGTGAAAATCTTCAAAATTTTGAATGTCACGTGACTGACAACCCCCAATGCCGAAATGATTTCCCCCTCTCACGCCCTGACTCATTGGAACCTTTTAAAAAATCTTCAACTGATTTCNCCTTTTAAAAAAATCTTCAACTGATTTCTGGAACGTTCTCAACGATGCTGTGGCTTTTAACGATTTTTCTAGCAAGTTCGTACATGTTGCTAGTTTCTGCACATCTGTGGTTTGTTACGGAGGGTATTTCTTTTC
>NNCF01127400.1:161482-186255 GCA_002313205.1 Laupala kohalensis
AATATGAACTGTGACTATTTACAAAATAATACAATCATATTGAGAGTAGACTGGAAGATTTGAAATCTAATTTGTTAAGAAAAATCATGTAACAACATTGCTTTAAACGTATTATCTAGTCAAATAAGAATCAAAGTAAATATCTATATCAAACATTTTTATCATTCTACTCATTTTTCATAAGAGTGAATTAAATGATCTATTAGTATTCATATTGGGCGTGCTAAAAATATCACACTGATTTCTGAGTTTTCCCACAGGGACTCTCCATTGCAGATTTTCCAGTAATGTAGGGCAGTCAATTTTTTAAAAAATTTATATGTAAATTGAACATCTCTGAGTTGCCTATATGAATTAAGGGAGTTCAAATATAACAACATGACAATTTGAGTATAATTACGAGTTGTGCTGGGTAAAGGAAACAATTTCATTTTCCTAGACGCGTAGTTCAAAAATGTGTGTTGTAGATTCTAGATTTGATATGTGAATATTATATGCAGGATTCCATACAGGAGATGCATACATAATGATTGGTTTAACTAGAGTGTTATATAATAATTTGATTATGAAAGGGTTTGAGAATTCAGAAGTCATCCTTCTAATGAAACCAAGCACATTCAATGATTTATTTGAAATATGTTCAATATGTAGATGAAACATTAACTTACTATCAAAAACTACACCAAGATCTTTGAAGTGGTAAACTTGCTCTAATACATTATTATGTTACATACTGAAATGTAAGGGGCATCCTTGATCTAGTAAAACTCGTGATCTTACATTTGTCAATGTTAAGATTTAATTAATTTTCTTTGCTCCAAAATGATAGTTTTGCAAGATCATCTTGAAGAGATAGGCAGTATGAAATTGATTTAATTGACCTATATAATTTGAGATCGTCTGCAAATAGCCGGAAAAGACTAAATTATTTTTTGAAAATATCATTAATAAAACACACACAAAAATAGAGGACCTTAACGAGAACCTTGGAGGACTCCTGAAGAAATAACAATATCTTGAGAGATAAATGACTTAAATCTAACATTTGTGTTCTGCCTCACAAATAATTCTATACCCATTTTAATAATTTACTGTGGATGACTTTAATTTGCTTAGCAAAAATCGATGGTTCACTGTATCGAAAGCCTTTGCAAAGTCCATGTCTAAAGTATAAACCTGATGATTCGCTTCAAGTATACCAAGAGTAAAGTGTTGGAAGACTAATGATTTGTCATTGTTGAACACTTTCTTCTCAAGCCATGTTGTTCATGAATTATTACACATTTCAATAATGAAGTAATTTACTGGTAACAATCCACTCCAATAACTTGGGTATAACATTTTGGATTGAGAGTGGTCTATAATTTTGTATTTCACTATAATTCCCAGATTTATGTATAGGTGTAAAGTAGATTTTCTTCCAGATAGAGTGCAGGTATCCTTCATTCAGGGACTTTGCAAAGAGCGTGTGTATAATAGGTGTAATATTCGCTATACAGTTTAATGATAGATTTGCCGTAATTTTATTGGGACCCGGACCTTTATTTTTATTAAGATTTTTTATGGCTTCGAAGACATCATATTGCATAATCTTGATAAATCCTAGGTTAACAATTGAATTACTATCAACTGAGAATCGGTGATTCTAAATTCTCAACAGTATAAACGGATTGAAAGTAAATGGCAAAAAGATCAATAATATCTTCACCTGAGTTCTCAGCAATGTAATCCAAGGTTACAGTGTTCGGAATGCCACCCGTACCCTGCTTTTGTAACTTAAACTTCCAGAAGGATTTGATATTGAAATTTATTGCCCCTTCAGAAAATATAATCAGTGTAATCCATTCTAGCTCTATTTTTACATTTTCTACGCAATTCAGAGAATCTGTGATAGTCCAAATCGGAGAATGTTCGTTTGTATTTAGTATGTAATTTGTTTTCCTCTTTAAGCATTTTCTTTAATTCAGTAGAATACCATATTGGATAGTTTGACGCAGAAAATTGTATTGAAGTTTGTTTGACCAATAACATCACAATACATTTTATAATATATAAAATATTTATAAAAGTATGCAACTTACAGAAGTATACGCAGATACTTGTTTGTAGGACTGGTGAATAACTTAAATCTAAATACATAAAAAAAATATAACATTGATATCGACTTATCTATTTTATTTATAATATGGATATCCCTTCAATGACATTTTACTATTTTTGCATATTAACTTCATTTCTTTGTTTAATCAAATGCTTACACAAACGTTACCCAACAATCACATGGTAAATCATCTAAGTGTTATTCTACTGTTTATTGTCTTCGGTTTCAGTCATTAGGCCCTATCAAACAATTCACATTATTCTTGATGCCAAGATAAAATTAATAGCAAAATGTATGGTTTGGAATATGCCTTTCAATGATGACACTTATAAATTTATAAAAATAATCAACTGATAATTCTAATGAATTTTCATTAAAAAAAATGAAAACCATTGTACAGAAAATAATTCATTATTAATTGGTGTATAATCAGCTGATTCAAAATTGTATTTAATTTCTTCACAAAAAATTTGCTCCAAATTTTCAAAAGTTTTGAAATAAATTTCCAAGGCAGGATGATAATTGTCACAATGTATAACAGGATTTACATTATCTTAAACTATACAATTAAAGTCACATACAAAAATAAGATCTTAAATTGTCTCCTGTGAATTTCTAATATCATTTACCTGCCGCAAATAAAGATAATTTATATTGTTAAGTAATAGCATACTATATATAATTTCTTCACTCCATGCAATTGTTATAATGGCATTGAACTTCCATTTCATTGCTTTGCCAGATAGTATGAGGCAGATTAAAATCACCAGCCAGAAGAAAGTTATTGGTCGGATATGATTCATACATTTGTTCAATTGAATTAACAATTTGTTAAGTACATATCAGAAGTAGATCTAGGTGCAACATATGCACCACAAACAAAGAGACTACCAAAGGAACCTTTAACTTGAACATAGAGTTGTTCGGCGAAGCTATTTGACGTTGACATTTCCAAACAACTATATTAATGAAAAAATGTTCATATAGACATCAAAACAAAGATAGAATTGTAAAACCTTTCACGTTTGACATCCGGAGTCTGTTGTGGGCACTGATCTGAGAGCTCAAAAGTAATGTATGCAATGTAAATGGTATATACAACAATGAGATGTAACAGTGCTATGACAGCAATTAACATGTGCTTTTATGGACAGTCTAGGACTCCATCTAGGAGTCTTTGTTTCCTGCGTTAGCTGTTGGTGACCTCGTATTCCCTCACAGTGTCTCTGGACGATGTTTGATTCGTGTCTTTAAGCAGGATGTCCTTTGGGTGTTTGAGATCATGACATCGTGCCTTTCCTTTGTTGCCCTGTGCTATGTAACAATAGCGATGTATTTCTATTCAAGGAACATTCTATTCATTCATTGCGTATCTGAAAAACATATTTCTCAAGATCTTGTTCTGATGACCCTTTATGTAGGCATTATATTGAGTATTTTACGAACACAATGTTTCAACCTTTGTTAGGTCATCCAAGGGTGCCTATAAATACGGATCATGAGGAGAAAGAGAGACTGGTCACTTGTTTTATCACTTAATGTTCATTTAGATTTCCAGTTACCTTAAATGATGATATTGTATTGTTTACTGCACTAATCATGATGAAATTTAGTGGAAAAATAACACAAAATCCATTAAAAATGAACTTTTTCTCAGTATGGTGGTTGAAGAGTGATGTATGTTTAAAAGTGGAACTTTTCTCGGGTGCCTGGGTTATATGCTCTGCTCCATTCTGTCCAGTCCTGTATATGTATAGGTCACCATTGGGTGGAAGAGTAGGACAAATGACCCGAACCTTACCATAAGACAGGAAATAATCGTGGACTCCCAGGACTACTCAGCCTTATACATTATTAGGACCAGGCAGATTATGGAAGGTCAAAATGTTAGAAGTGTGATGCTAGTCACTTCTCCCTGGGCTGAAACCAGGAAATTGTAATACTCAACCCTGCAGGGATCTTGTGCTCATAGTTGTGCCCACAGACTATATATTAGACGGCCTCCTCGCGTGCTAAAGGCACGTTACTGGTTTCAGCCACAGACTATATACTGGTTGTGCCACTCGATTTGTGTGAGCAGACCTGCTGCTAAGAGCCATATCACAAACATTGTCTTCCCATGTGATAAAAGTTTCTGCTTTCTATTGGTTGTCACAAGATAAAGTAAACTAAATTTTGGTATATTTAACTTTTATGCAAGTCTTCTGGCAAGTATCTCATTTTTATTTTGAAATTTAGTCAATATGTTTTAGGAAAGTAACTTCAGGCTATTGCCGGATAGTGAAACCTATTTTTAAAAAAATCTATCATAACAACCACCCTAATGTTCATTCGGGTTGTGTCCCTGAAAATTTAGCAAATTTCTTAGGAGTCTTCATGTTATAATGAATGTATTGAGGGGTTGTTTCATTTATTTTCCTTACATTCATATGATACCACTAAGTATCATTCAAGACTAATTCATCTGTATTGACACTTGCTTTACTGTTTGACTTAAACCACGTGCATGCTTTCATCGTAAGTCTCAATGTCATTTTATTTTCTTCTATACAAGACGTGTCTCATATTTCGATGTGTTGACCAAAATTGTTCATGATGTCAATATTTTCATCTACTAGCGTGTGCGCGTGCGTGTTTTACAGTGGAATGATGAGTGGCAGTGTTGAAATGCTGCTGGAAGCTTTGACTGGTACCATGAGGCACCAAATAACAAGGGTTCCTCCAGATCCCTGGGCCTTGACTGGTTCTACTGTGGATGTTGTCAGCCAAGAGATGGGTGGGCCCTGTCTCTGTGGACTACAGCCCTATACAACCACCAGAGTATAGAAGGTACAGATAGTTCACTCCCATAAGCCCAATGGTTACCTTAGATGCACNATGTCAATATTTTCATCTACTAGCGTGTGCGCGTTTTACAGTGGAATGATGAGTGGCAGTGTTGAAATGCTGCCGGAAGCTTTGACTGGTACCATGAGGCACCAAATAACAAGGGTTCCTCCAGATCCCTGGGCCTTGACTGGTTCTACTGTGGATGTTGTCAGCCAAGAGATGGGTGGGCCCTGTCTCTGTGGACTACAGCCCTATACAACCACCAGAGTATAGAAGGTACAGATAGTTCACTCCCATAAGCCCAATGGTTACCTTAGATGCACCCTAGCGAGTCATGGGGAAGGCCGAGAACTATAGTCAAAATTGCGCTCAACACCCCTCCCTTTTCCTCGAGTACCCGCTGCCATATTCTGCAGAAGCCTACCTGCAGTGGAAACTCAGAACCAGCGATTCTAAATGCGTGATTCGAACTAAAACACCCACAAATCAACACCAACTCCAGTAGCTTCAATTAGTCGCAGTCGCCATATGAAGACCACAACGTCAACACTCACTAAACGAGCAACCAGTTGAATGGGTGGTGGGGGCTAGTGGAGCGCTGTGGCGAGTGATCCATCTGTACCTAATATAATCTGCGTATGCTACCAAGTGAGTGTGGTGTTGTGGGTTACAATGTTTAACACATGAACCACCTAACAAAGAAAACATGTTCTTCATGCCCGTTGTTTCACAACACACCAAAATAGACGATACCTTTCAGTCAAATGGAAGTGGTGACGAGCCGGGAATTGAACCCGAAATTCCTGCATTGATCGCAGGAGTGTTAACTGCTACAAGGAAAAAGGGTTGTGTAGTGGTAACACCCCGGCAATCAATGCAGGAATCCCAGATTCAATTTCCGTTTCTTTGCCATTTTGATTTGTCACATATACAAGTTATGGAATAGTCAATGAAAATTGATTGCGGGTAAATAAACAGACACACTTGTAGTTAGACATCTGCATTTCACTTAAAACTACAATCCATTACAGGCTGAAAGATTTTAAATATATAATGGCATTTTTGGTTTGATTCTTGAAAAATTATGGTATCTGCTGGAGTTGCACCTGCTCCAACGTTTGCTGTAGTTCTGCGTACTTTTTTTGAAGGGCCTTTTCTCTCTCTGTCTGGCGGTTCACATCTTCTGTCAGGGACTAAATTTAAAAAGAAACAAAAATTCTACAATCAGGTATGGATAGACATTGAGGTCATTAGAGCCCTAGATAATTTAAGTACATATTGTTTACCTCCATCCTTCTTGGAATAGCAGCCATTTCCTGCTGTTGCAAAAATTTGAAGGTAGATAATTCTAGATGAGACTGCTCCAATTGTTCACATAAATCGTGTAGTTGTTTTATGAGAGCCTGAGCTCTAGACTGTATACAAAATAATAATGGTTCACATCACTAATTCACTGCATAAAATATCCCCTGAACTAACTCCTAAAGACAATGTGATTCCAGTTAAATATGATAAATCACAAATGTTTACCTGATATCCCCCAGTAAGGATCTTCAATTTCTTTTCCATTTTTGCAGCTCTTTTAGCCTCTCTAGTCATATGGCCTCTGTTCTGTTCCAATCGTTTTTCCAAAGATTCCAATCGATCTTTCTTACTGGCCAAATTTGCTCTTGTATAACGATTTTGATTCGGAAGAAATAGAACCTAAGAAAATGTTGACAGTTTACGCAAGTTAGGGAAGACTGACCAGTTTCTAAAATTCTCACAAATATATCCAAAAGAAATTCCATGTTATTTAATTCCTATTACATAGAAGTGTTACCTGGGCTAGACACTCTTCCCACACTTGAGTGTAAGATTCTAATGATAGATCTCCATGTCCCATGCCTTGTTTAACAACCTCCATTTCTTGTTTTAAAAGTTCACGAGCCTGACAAAGAAAGAAGTGTATTGAGAACAACAAATCAAAATACGAAGCAATGTGCACTTAATTCTCTCCTAAGAGCACAAATATCTCTTATTGCACTGAGAATCACTTGAGAAATGAAAAAAATAAAAAGAAAGAAGCAGGCACTCCCTTCCCCACTCTCCATGCTATTACTATATGAACTGTGGGGATTGCTGTTCGTGTTTTTTATTGCACTCGTCTTCTCCACATTCTTAAAGCACTGGAGGATCTAACATACCTGCTCCAGCTGTTCTTGTGTATACGTCATATAAGGGTGCTGCTCAAGATAAGCTAAGTGCTGAGCTTGTGTAGAAGCCTGAGTGCGTCTTTTCCCTTCTGGAAAATCAACTGGTGAATAGACCCAATCGTAGTGAAGCATGGTTATCATTTCACTTTTAATTAGTTCTTCAGCCTGCAAAAATATTTTTTAATGTTAGAATTGTTTTAAGACATATACAGTCCCAGATCTTAGCAGTCTGAAAAATACCTTCTGAAGCTCAGTAAGGGGGGGATCAGTATGTGGGGGTCTTAAAACTGCTGTATTAATATCAATCGGTCGTGGCAAATCTCTTTGAACGACTTGAGATCGACTCCGAAGTTCCTGCTCCTCTGAAATTAGTGATATTTCATAATCAATGTTTGACAATGGCACCACTGAATCATGGATCTTAATTTAAGTGTAATCTATACTTACTTTTTGCCCGAAGTTCAGCGGCAAACCTTGCATCAACGTCGGCTTGGTCTTCAATAGTACTTCCAGCTTCAGGAGCAGGTTCGCTCTCCTCCTCTTCGGGAACAACAATTTCATAATCGTTTCTAGGAGCAGGCAAGCTGCTTAAGCCTTGACGCAATTGTTCTTTCAGCTGAAATTCATAATAAAATAACACCACTTGTACAACTTTGCACTAACAAACTTGGATACTCGTAGAGCAACTATGAGAAAATCAAGTATACCTGTCGTTGGTAATTATTAAATGCTTGAGGGGTATCTCCGACATCTAATCCTTCCTCTGGATTAATACTTAGTTTATCTCTAATGGGCGTAGGATTGAGCCTAGTGCTCCCTACACCCGCTTCAGACCTTGGAGTATTAAAACCAGCGACTGATCCAGGTGTTCGACCTCCTGAAAACAGTATATTTGTAATTTTAGTATTAAGTCTTAGTTTTTAAGTTTAACTAGGTCTGCACACAGGTTTTTAAAAATAAACCTCTTGCAGATTGTATGGAATGAATTTCCCTTACATAAAATGTACCCCTATACACCTGGTTTTAAATAAATTAATAATAAATGGTGTCTATGCTGTTGTACTCTGTTTTATTGACATTAAACATAGTTTCAGATGTTTTACCTTCACTTCGTTGACTTCGGAACGGAGTAGCCAACACAGTGTTAGGGGTTTGGACAACTTCTCGCTGTGGAGTAATTCCACTGAAATCGGAGCTCTGAAGAGGTGTGTTTAAACCTCCCTTCAGAGGTGTGTCAACATGTGTCAAAGCCATCATATTTTGAGCTTCTTGCAAAATTCTGTCGGTTGTTGGAGCAGGTGTTCTAGGAGTCCTTGTAGCGCCAGCGGGAGTAAGGGAATAATCTGCTATTAATGCATCGGAAGGCTGCTGACCGCCTTCTGTCGCGACTTCTCGGGCAGCTTCACTAGCACGACCAAGTTTTACAACTTGTTGCAACTCCTGTTACACAAATTTAAATAAGAAAAAGTATTTCACCTACTGTATGGGGAAAAACAAACTTGCAAACTCACTTGATCAGAAATTTGAGGCTCCGGCAACACCAATTTGCTTCGTTTCTTGGCAGGTTCTTGATTTTGTAACATAGCGACAGGAATATCATTTTCCTTGCGTTGCTTCAATTTTAACTTATCTTTTCTTCGGTCCCTCTAAATAATTAATAGAATAAAAGGATAAAACATTGGAACACACAGGTGAAATATTTTTAAAAAATATACGAGCATTTGGTTTGGAGTAATTATTCTTTCACGCTTAGGATCATTACCTCCTCTCTTTCTGTGCGTAATTCCCCATCTAAATGCTGTTGTCTCAAGCGAGCAAAATCTGGCGCAGTTGCATCTATTTCTTCCTTACTAGTATCATAGAATCCAGTAGCAGGCCTTTTCTCAAACGGGATTTCAGCATTGTAATCTACACCTCTCTTTCTCTTCTTTCGAGCAGCCAGCTCAATTCCAGCAGCCCTAAGTTCTCTTCGTTTCTGTGAAGAATTGGACATTACGTTACAATACAATAATAAATTATTTCCACAAGACCCAACTGTGAGAAATTCCTATACAATATCATGAGTATGTGTTACTGAAAACGTGTGTCAAAATTGATAGAAAGACCTACTTGCAGAGCTGCCAATCTCCGAGCTTCCTCCAATTGTTTTTCTCGAGCTTTGCGTTTAGCTTTTTTACCTTGTGTATTAGCAAGTCGAGCTCTGGCTTCCGAAAGCATTTCCAACTCTTCAAAGCAAAACAAAAGGTAGTTCAGTGAAAGGAAGAAATAATCGCATTTACCCAATACTAACTAAGTAATTAAAATGATATTTTTCTTTTCCTGGGATTATTAAATAATATTTTTTAATGCATTAAAAGGTCACATAAATATATGAAAATACAATAGAATTTGATACGTCCAAAAGAACAAACAACATAATTTTACCATCTTCATCCATATCTTTTGGATCAGGGCGGGCTGGTTTTGTTTCTGGATTGGGATCTATTTCTCCTGGCTTTAATTTCCGTGGATCATCAGCTGCATCCTCCCCTTCTTCCTTTTTCTGAGCTTGATCCCTTAAAAGAATATTTATTTATTTTGAGGGCAAAATTTACAATACACTAATGGAGCGCACAAATTGTTAACGTACAGTAAGTATTCATATCTTTCTAAACACTGCGCCGCAGTTCTACCAATAATGGGCGCTATAGTACGCCACTGTGTGGGCATGAGCTTGGCCAAATGAAGCAATTTTTCATCTTCTTCTCTGCTCCATTCAGTCTTTTTAATACTTGGATCTAACCATTCGTACCATCTTGCTTTACATTGCTTTGCAGATTTGCGATGGAGAAGTGATGCAATTCGTGACCACTGATTTTTGCCATATTTCATCACAGCAGCTTTCAAAATTTCATCCTAAAAATAACAAAAATATTGACTTAATTCAAATCCCAGAACATAATATGTACATCCATAATACACCAAAACAATTCTCATAGAAGTACTAAATATGATCAGTAAAATTAACTGCACAGAAAGTAATAATTTAAAGATGTATCACAAAGTTTGCAAAAAGAACTTGTTTGCATCAGTGAAAGGACAGTCATCAATAGAAGGTATTTCTACAATGACAAGCTATTCCAGTAATATAATTAATATGTTATGACATAACAGCGAAAGATAATGCTACTTTTCTTCTTAAATTATTAGCTTATCTATGTAATTCTTTAAACACTTACTTCTGTATTCCTCCACACACCACCCTTTATCATGATTCGCGGCATCTTGGAAAAATTTAGTTATTCGCGTAGTAGATAAAAAAAATAACACTGATTACAGTAACACCGTAAACTATCTATTCCAAAAGTTCCAACACTGGTAAAATGATCTGTAAAAGCTTCAAATAAGCTCAACTTCAACCTATAAAGTACAATGTGTATGAAGAAATGTCGTAACGCCCCATAATTAACATCAATCACTAACACTATCGAACACTACACCACTCGGAGAACTGTCTTCCAGTCTCTTATTGACAGAAGTGCATTCAGGCTGGTTTGCTTTGCTATGAAGAGCTTCACTAAAATTTCAACACGATAAACCTCGTCACAGATGAATATTAGTCTTTGATAATCGTATATCTTTGAAATCAAGTATGTAACAGAATAAGATTCCGAAGAAAAGCTTAATTGTTTCCTTCGATTCAACACGGGTTATTCTATGATTCTATCACTACCACTACATTCGGGAAGCACTTTGGGATTATGGGATCGAAGCACTCCATTGTTACCACCTGAGAGAAAGTCGATGAAAATTATATGAAGGAAATTTTGTTTTTGGAACTCAACAGTAATTCTCAGAGATACGAAATTGAAAGATGAAATGATGTCACTATATGAGTATTGTCTTCTGACAAATCAGTACTGCAGAAATTTCCATAAATATTTCTTATATGAATGCGTTTTCTCACTATCTTCTTGGCTATTGTGAAAGGTTGTTTATGTGCAAACTCTGGGCGATTTAACACTTGTCAGCTGTTGCCAGACCACAACATAACCTCTGTATGGCGTCAATATTGAATCTTGTAAAACACTTCTAATACAAATTTTCAAACATTTTATTGCAAGGATGTTGTGTATCTCTTTATTTGTTAATATATAATGCTTGATGTAAATGAATTATCAATGTTTTATACGTCAAGTGACTTATGTATTGATATGAAAGAACCTAGTCATTTTAATATATTAAGTTTAAATGGTTTATGATTTTAAGAAATATGATTACAAGTTGAGGGATCAAGGATATGATGTGTGAAATAAATCAAGAAGAACCTTTATTGTCCTTTGGTGATGATACAATTGCTGCCATCAATCAGCTGGAAATAAGCAGACTAATTTATGATTCCACACAGAAGGATGTCAATGTCTCTTCTACATATAATATTTCTCAGCAACGTTCCATTCCACTTCGCCGCTCATTATTTGTTCAAAGTCCTATATGTACAAGATTGTCTCAAAATTCTTCGTTGGCTACCAATTCTGTCTCTGGAAATATTTCAGCTCAGCTTTGTACACAAGAAAAATGTGACTTGTCAACTTGGGGTCTACCAGCATCTGTTCTTGAAGTAACAAACTGAAAAAAATTTTGTTTTATTTATTGTAATAAAATTGGAATGAAATTTATCTTAAGGAAGTTCCTCAGAGAAATAATCATGCATGAACCTTAATAGGTCTAATTTGGCATGATTCTACTAGATGTACAGTTTTGGTGATGGAAAACTTCTGGTATTCTTTCTATAGTATAGTAGGACATAATGTTTTGTGTTGACAGTTATTTAGTATCGTTGAATTGGTCATGTTAAGTACTCTCGTAAATGTATTTTTATGAAATAAATAATTTTTGGCATTGCTCTTAGAGTTAATTGATGAGTAATATTTACATGAATGTTTCCGGGTTTTGAATCTTACTAGGGATGGAAAAGTATATTTTACATCTTGAATGGGATGTACTAAAGCTGTAACATTAGTTTCATGCAACATCTGTATGAATGGTTTGACCTTTTGTACTGAAAACATTTTTTCTTTCAATTTATGACCAAGTTGGAATAAGTCGGTAGCATTGACTCAGCTAGGTAACATTAACTATTCAAATGTAAATTCTTATTATCATTGTAATCATTTATGATTGAGTGTTCTAGAGTTGAATTAATATTGTTTATATTTTAATTATTAAATGTTTGATTTCAGCAATATCATGGGAAAGGAATCCAATCTATGTTTCAATGGCAAGTGGAATGCATTAGTGATGCAGAAGTTCTGGAAGGAAAAAATCTGGTTTATTCAGCTCCTACTTCAGCTGGTAATAGATGGTGTTTTGTAGTTTATGGTGATAACAGTTCTTTGTAAAATAAGTTAAATGATATCTTGGTTTCTGTTAGTTTTCAATCATTCCCTTTTTAAGCTTCTTAGTTCAAATATGGCATTTTAGCCTTCGTTTTATCCTTTCTTTAATCTTTCCCCAGTTTTCTTTGCACTTCCTCTTTTTTCAGGTCTTTATTTTCCATCTATATTCAGAACATGTACTTTTTAACTTGCTGGGTTCTCTCACTCGAACTATTCAAGTTATATAATCTTCCAATTCACTTTGTTTCCTGTGACATAGTCTAATCCTGAATAATGGGCTCTAATGGCCTCGATGTTGACGAGCCCTAAAGCCCCACTAAAAAAAAAAAATCCTGAATAATTTTTAATTACAATTCTTAACATAAATGAAGCTTAAGTTAGTAAAGTTATTGATCTATAAATAAATAAACAAATAAACTTTATTGTCAAAAAAGCAGCTGCAAACTGCGTATGACCACGTAGGAGATAGTAAACTAAGTTTTTCTCCGGAAACAAAGAAGGGATCATCCCATTAATTCCAATCAAGGACCCAAAGGCCATGGCGGATTTAATATTTATGGAAGAAATTATTTAATAACCTACTGTTATCCATTTATTATTCCAAAATTAATCAAAGGTACTACTGCATTTTTTTTTTTCATTTTATTTCCTGACCATTGGGTCACCCTACCTCTATAGCAATTACAATTCCTGTTTTCTGTTAATATTTTAAGTATTACACAACGCAACTTGACCGCGTCGCGCATGTACCGTCCCCACCATGAGGAGACATGCGTATCTTCAAAGACTTGCTATTTCTCATTTTAATCTCACTGCAATGCCATTCGCAAAAACCCAATGGATGTGATGTACTCTTCCAGTATTTTGTATTTCCATTCTTCATTTATCAGTTGTTAAAAATCCTTTAAATTCAAATTATCTTTCTGTCTATACTTTTTCATATACTGTGCATGCTCTGTCCCAAAGATCTCTCAATCCCACAATACATGCACTGGTGTCTAATTCTCGCCACTTCATTCTTACCACAATCACTATCAGGTACAAAATCCTTTCCGATCCTCCGTAGGTAGTTCCTAAAATTACCGTGTCCAGTAAGGTATTCCAACATTAGTTGACTTGGTCTAAACCAACGTCTATTCTTTTGGGCAAAAGTTACCTTGTCTATATAAGTGTATGTCTGTCTTCTTTTCAAGCTTGCATCCCACCTTGTCTACCATCCCTCCATTAAATGCTCTGCAGTAACAATTCAAGATTAATAGTAAAAAAATATTGAATGACATTCCTACTGATAGAAAATCTCCACTAAATGGAGAAAAACCCAGACCAGTATGGGTTTAATTGATATTGTGTGCTTATTGTATATTTTGTAGGTAAAACACTTGTTGCTGAAATATTGACTTTAAAGACTGTTATGGAAAGAAAGAAGAAAGCCATTATTATTTTGCCATTTGTTTCTGTTGTACGTGAGAAGATGTTTTATTTTCAGGTTTGTTTTTTGTCCTTGTTCTTAGATAAAATTAAATTAATGAAATAATTGTTGAATTATATTCTTAAGGAATTTGTCACATGAAGTGTTGATATAATATATTGAAAGTGAATTCAATAAAACAGTGTAAACTAAAATATTTTACCATTTGATACATGTTATTGAGGATGATTTCTTTGTCTTTAGTAGATGTGAACTGACTTTGTTCTGCAGATGATAGGACTCTGTGTGGAAGAACGATCTAATCAAATTTTTTACTGTAGTTTTGTAAATTATAGTTAAGACTTGCAATGTCAGATATTTATTTTTTCTTAGTCATTAAATGATTCAATTGTGATAGATAGTTCTAATGATTTTATGTTTCTCCATATTAGTTCAAATGTAATATTTGGGAAGTGTTCTTTTTTCTTTAATACTTAACCCATCTACCTCCTGATTATCTGTAGTCAAATTTGGCCAAAAAGAAAACATCATGTGTACCAAAAGTGAAGTTATTTGTCAAAACGTTTTTATTTTAAGTGGTCAGAACACTAAATTTGGTTTATTTCTTAAATAGTTTCATTTTGCATGGTTTAATTTTCAAGGAATAATAATATAGACTTCAGGCAACCAATGCAACTTTTTCAGCCAAGACAAATTTTTTGGTGGGTGGAAAAGTGAACAAACTTTGGTGAATGTACTATAGAACTCTAGACACCTTATTTTTAAAACATTCATTTTCTTTTGAGAAGTTATTTTCTTTCTAAGGACTTCTTTGATAAATTACCACTTTGTTTCACAAATGTAGGTGCTCTATCCTTCCATTTTGGTGTTGTGAAACATGTTTGGATTCAATAGATGTATCACACTTTTTTTCTTTCATATTTGAGGAATTGGGTTTCCCAAATGTGATAGTTCAAAAAAAAAATTCTTATGATATACATACAAGTGACATGATATTTGGAGTCGAAATGGCTTGGTGGGTATAGCTTTGAACTGCTGACTGGGAGACTGGGTTCAAATTCTGATGTGATCAGGGGATTTTTGTCTATGCCAGGTCTATGCAGCCTATAATGAAATGAGTACCAGGACTTTCCTGGGGGTCAAATTGGCCAGAATGAGATGTTGGTCACATCTAGCTCTCCTTGTACTCGAACCAAGAAATTGCGGAGCTTTACTCTCCTTGAATTGCCATGAATATACCTGTAGTGGGAAAATTTTACCTTAATTTGGAGGGTTGAGATGTGTTACAAAATTAATTTTTCCACACAAATTTTTTTTTTGTGTGTGAATTTCTTAAAGAAATTTGAAAAATTGTGCACATAGGAACTCAATTGGAAAACACCACGTTCCTTCAAGCATCGTTATCTAACATATCTTCTCTGTTAGTGGGATGAACATGAGAGTTAATGCATACAATTTTTGGCAATAATCTTCTATTTCCTCTGGGTGTTTTTATTTAGCCTTCTTTAAAAAATCTTTTCGATAGGTAAAATTGTTTCGTCAAGTGTGAAGTGAATTTAAGGTGGGAATATATTGTACATTGAAATTAAGGAAAGAGTACCTTGAACTATAGATTGGATTTACTGGCTTTATATTAGATTTTACTTCAATAGAAATTCTTGAGCATACATAATTGTCATTATTATGGGATTTTGAGTTATGGTCATTAAAATATTCTTCAGATTGCCAACATTTCGACTTATATTAAGTCTTCCTCAAAACTTAAGATTGCACTACATATTCCTGACCCAAACATCGTACACAACACATTTTAATCTATGATGGTTTAATTTTAGGGTCTTCTTGAAACGAGTGGAGTTAGAGTTCAAGGATTGATGGGAAGTCATAGACTTCAAGGAGGTTTTAAAAATGTTGACATAGCAATATGCACCATAGAAAAAGCAAATGCTTTAATTAACAGGTGAGGAGCACACGGAGACAAAGTACATTTGTCCTCTATCATTCAAAGCATGTATAATTATTTTGAACTAATTTGCAGGTTAATGGAAGAAGAAATTCTTCATCATGTGGGAATTGTGGTGATTGATGAACTGCATCTGTTGGGGGACCCTTTCAGAGGATATCTTCTGGAATTGTTGATTACGAAAATACGATATATGAGTTTCGAGTAAGCATTTCAAACTTTTGGATATTTCATAGTTATTTTGTTTGAATATGAAACAAATAAAATGTATCAATTCATCATTTTCATAATCACATTATGTCACTTAATTTAAAAAAAATAATTTTTTAACCACACAACTTTGCTCAAGGTATGAAATTTCTGTGTGAAATTCCTGAAATATATCAAATAAATTATGATATCATATTTTATTTGGCTGCACACTCTTCTTACATTTTTAATCATCAGTTTTGAAAAACATTCTTATGAAAAATGCAAGTGGGTTATAAAGCTTCCTAAACTGACAATATTTTATTCTCTTGACCCCACTAAATTCCTAAAGTTTTTGTATGTTTTATTTATTTTCTATGTTCCAATTTAAATTATTTCTCAAATTATCGTTAAATTATATTTTATTTATCATGAATCAGATTTGATTCTTGAAGTAAAATAATATGGAATCACTTCAACAAAATATTGAGTGATGTCAGCCACATTCATTATCCACTTACATTGTTTGCCCAGGACTACTTTCTTTGCTTACATCATCAACTCCTGTTCACTAAACCTATAGTGTTGTGGTACTGAAAAATGTTACTGGTAATTTTGAAGTGTTAGCTTGAAGCAAGTATTTATTCACCTCTTGAAGAATATGTTGTTGAACTTTGAGATTCTGTTGTAGAACAGTTTAATTTCAAAATGCATACAACCTCTTGCTACAGTAAAGGAAGAGTGTAGTTGACATCACTCAATTCATTTTTAATTGATTCATGAAATTAAATACCTGTTATTATTATTATTGTTATTATTATTATTGTTATTATTATTATTATTATTATTATTATTATTATTATTATTATTATTATTATTATTATTATATTTCCTCAAATTACTCAGATTACTGNCTTTTGTCCTTCTGTAAGTTCACATCCATTTGTCCTTCAATTAACCCATTTATTATGGCAGCCTTTTCCTCAACAACTATCCAACTGCCAGTGTTCTGGCAAATCCTCTCAGACAATGGCAACATTTTTTGCTTTATTAAGTTAGATTATGTCAATAAAAACAGAAAATATGGGGAAAAAATATTGATATCAATTAATAATTGTTTGTTATTTTAGCACAAAATAATAAATTATCTTTCCAAAAATAATAAGATATCATTAATTAAAGTTAATAAGTCTCATAATTATAATTATATAAATGAAAAAATTTATCATTTAAAAGTTTTGGGGATTGTTCACCATGAGTTTTTGGCTTATTTACGTTCAAACTCACTAAAACAATAGTATAAATTTAATATAATTCATAATATTAAAGTACAACACAGTATAATAATAATATTAGCATATTTTATGAAGAAATTGGAGAAAGAAGATGGTAATATCCAAAAATCAAATGAGTGTTGCACATGAATGAAAATACTTCAATAGAAATGGTAAAATACATTATTGTCACTTCAAACTATAGAGAATGACTGAGGAATGCATCTGAAACTCTGAAACGGCATCCCACAAAAAGCCCTTAACCACACTGAGACCCTTGTGGGGAAATCCCATCATCAGTGAAAGTGGAGGGTCGACCATTTTGGGATTTCCCGTCATCAGTCCATGGAGGAGGGAGAGCCATGGTGGGATATCCTGTCATGTGTAGTGAATGGGTTAAGTAGATGATCCTCATCCCACCCAGAAAGTAGAATACCTTAACACTGTCCTTGATTGTTTCTACGGTGATGAATTCTTCGATACTGTTTAACACTTTCTTTTTTTATCTTGACAATGTTTTCAGAAAAGATGACATTAATATTCAGTTAGTTGGAATGTCTGCAACTTTGCCTAATCTGGATTTGTTGGCTTCATGGCTTGATGCACGTTTGTACAAAACTGATTTTAGACCAATTCCTCTCAATGAATATCTTAAAGTTGGAAATACTATTTATAACAAAAATCTACAAATAGAGAGGATGTTAGAAGCAAAATTTGACATACAGGTGATGTACATTTTATTTCAAAATGGATACTTTCAGCTTTCATTGTTTATGATTTTCTAATCTATTTCTGGATTGTAAACGTTGGCTTCTGCAGTTGGAGTCAACAACTTGGCTGTGTAGGACAAACCAGGATAGTTCTATGTGATAATATTTCCCGAAAAATGCCAGTCACTTATTATTCCATGTTCACCAGTCCTTCAAATGTGAACCCTCTTAAAGATCCACTTAGGGTATACTACTTATTTAGTTTAAAACCTGAATAATGTAATCATATAAAAAAGGAGAGTGCTCTGTATGTACATTTTTATTAAATTCTTGTTTTAAATTTTGATAAAATCGTTCATAAAGTAGTAAGGCATCAACCAATAAAACACAAATCACAAGATGCGTGTTAAGAATTTTTTCAGGAATGCATACACAGTATGCTCCCAAGCCAGCATTCCAGCGAAATGTTGATGAACATGGAATAATACCTAACTGGTACCTTCGGAAAAATATGATCATTTATTGCTAATTACCAGAGCTTAATTTGCCCTGGATAGCCAAGTGCATATTTCTGGGTTGTTGATGCTTTTAAAATTGAAATTGCTGATTTGATTACACTGAAGATTATTTTTCTTTTTTTACAGGATGATTCTGATAATGTGGTAGAACTCTGCTTGGAAACTATTTTCAATGGGCATTCCTGTCTCATTTTTTGTCCAACAAAAAACTGGTGTGAGAAGCTTGCGGTGAGTGTGGCAAAAGAGTTATACAATGTAGGTGAGTAGCTTGATTCTCTCGGTTCACTTCTCAGCTTTGAAGAATTTTGGTGCTAATTAATACGAAATTATGATTCTAATAATACTAAAACAATGTGCATATAAGATGACATTACTTGATAATGCACTTTTGAGGTGTACATTACACATACTCTTAAACCTTCCTTATAACACGTGTTTACAATACATCATACCCACGTTACATGTATCCACACGAATTGCATTCTCCTTAGTATTCGATTCTTTTGTTTCATACATTGTTTTTTACAAAGTAAATCTCACTGCATATTGACTAAGAAAATATATTATTGTGTCTGTACAGATAACTCATCATTGAGGACCTTCTCAATAGCCTTTATTTTCTCTCTAATTCTCAATAATTCTTTTCTCTGTAAATAAAGAAATTTATTGGAAAAAAAAAAGAGGAACAAAGATTACAAATTGCGTGTGACCACATAGTGGACAGTGGTCAATAAACTAATTAACTCTCTGGAGCAAGCGAGGCACTGTCTCATCATTTCCAGTCAAGGACACTAAGGCAGAGGCAAATTGAAAATTTTAGCACACTCCTTAGATAAAACAAAGTTAGTTACATGTTATATAATATCAGCAGAATATAAACAAATGTGTGTTTAATAAAACACAAAAAAGGTAGTTCACCAATATATATTATTATCAAACTATAGATTATTTGGAATAAATTTATGAATTTATGAATTTTAGCTATTAAAATAACACTAAATTCAATTAATTCTTACAATAGACCACCACCCCTATGCAAGAGCCCAAAGAGTCTTCATATAAAATCCCCCTCTACCCAAAGAAAAAGGGGGAAAGCCAGGGCCGGCATGGGGCTAGGATGGCTCTTTGTTATTATTTTAATATCCTCACTGAGCTAAATGTTTTAATATGTATTGTTTATAAAATTCATTTAACTTTAAAATTGTAACCATAGTTATTTGATTTTCAAGATATTTTTCACCGCTTACAAGTTGGGAACTTCTATAATGAAAAAATTGTTGGGAATTTAAGTAGTTACTGCTTCAGTAGTGATGAATAATTCCTTTCTAGGGAAGCGTGACTCTGAAATGGGCATTGAATTGAGAAAGCAGTTGAATTCATCTGCAATTTCTGAAGCTTTGGAACAACTGAAAGCATGCCCAGTGGGTTTGGATCCAGCTCTGGCAAAATCCATTTCATTTGGAGTCGCCTTTCATCATGCAGGTTAGAAATTAAGTTTATTTCTTTACAAAATGTTTGACAGGAAAAATTATCCTATCATGTTAATACCTTCTCATTCTTATTCCTAGGTTTGACCATAGACGAACGAGACATTATTGAAGGTTTGTTTCGATCTGGTGTGATAAGAGTCCTTGTTGCTACTTCTACTCTTTCTTCTGGTGTTAATTTGCCAGCAAGGAGGGTGATCATTAGAACCCCTGTGTTTCATCGGCGACCTCTTGATGTACAAGTTTATCAGCAGATGGTTGGAAGAGCTGGTCGTATGGGGAAAGATACTGAAGGTATTGGATTTATGTGTGATCCTGGGAAAGTATATGGAAAAATAATTACATATTTTTATATTTTTGGCACTTTGTGTATGTGTATTAGTTTTTATTATTATAATTTTTTTTCAGTATATAATTTTTTAGTATGTATTTATTTTAGTTTCTAAGTAGCCAGCCTATTTACGGGTGTTTTGCACTTCTATGTGGGGGTGTCTTGCATCTTGCTGCATTTTTTATAACTAGTTAATAATAAATTATATTGAATTGAATTTTGCAATCTTAGGATTTGAATAACAGATATTTCACAAATAAATTATAACCTAGGATCTCTTTGGATGATCACAATATAAATTTAATTTGTTTTTTAACTCTATTTTGACTCAAGATTGGAGTCATCGTGAGGTGTTATTTTGTGTTAAGAACAAGTGTATTTCAAAACCAAATTAATTTTATATTTTGATCATCCAAATAAGGTCATAAATTATCTTCTATTTATTTATCTACATTATTTAATGGACATAAATACTAAAATTGTTAACTGATGATCCTTTTATGTAAACATTATGTTTAGTATTTGACAAACACAACATTTCAACCTTTGTTTGGCTCGTACTTGGTATACAATAAATGTGGATTGTAACTACATGACTAGCTACACAATACAGACAAATACAATTATTATCACCTGAGAATGACCAGAGGAAAGGGTAAAAATACTAAATATCAAGTCTATATATAAATTTTGTCAGACAATAATTTTGAATATAAGAGTTGTTAGTTAAGCAATATAAATAGTGTAGCATCCAACTTATCTTAGCCTATGGGCCATTTTCCATACACTTTTGTTTGATCGTGCCGGCATCGAATGAGATTGGGCAAAAAATGTTGCCCTACTAATATCAAACCAGTAGGTCATATTTATTTCAATATTTGTAATGTGGTATTTTAATTTTATCAACAATTTATAATATTTCAAGTTAAAAAAAAAATAATAGGATGTTTTTTTTATTTACAAAGTATTTTTTAATGTTTAGGATTAAATATTAAATATAGTGAAATGTTTTCATATTGTAATGTATGACAGGGTAATTCTGAACACAATTTTCTCTTTTCTCTCACTGGATGTCTTGTCAAATATTAATTCTGACAGCATTGATTTATAACACTAAATTGTGCCCCTCAATGTTTGATGATAAATTCGATGCAAAGTGTACTAGGACTTGCAGAACGTAAAAAAGAAAAAATTCACAGACTGCTAGTTGGACAATGCTGATGTAAGTAATAAATTCTTACATTCTTACAATTAATTAATTTCACCACATCAATTGGTACAAAGGGCTCTAATGACCTTGCTGTTGACAAGCCCTAAAACCCCACAAAAAATTGGTACATTAATAAAAAAAATGTTTAATGTTATCCACATCTTCAACTGAGTCAGAGTGGATATATTTCCTCTTCTTTTCTTTTTAATGTAAGTAATAATTTATTTGAAAAGTTTTATCAAAGAGATACTCTTCAGTGTGGGTTGCCAGCTGCAGAGGGTATGCTGATCAAGCACCTTACTGCTGCAGCCATTTCATTTATGGGAGTCAAGTCACCGTATGTAGCTTGTACTTGACTTGTACTTGTGGATATATGTTCTTTTTATTGTTTATATCTCCTCAATCCAAGCTCAATATGGGACAAACTGAAATAGGTATATCCTTTTGTTGCTATTAGAACTATTCTGAGCGTAGAGTGAAAAAGCAAAATTAAAGGCAGATTTGAAAACACTGAAATTCTAAACATTGGCTTCCATTAACATCTTTGTAAAAAGTTATAAGAATTGAGTGACTTGGTTAAATGAGTGTTGTGCTGTTGGAGAGGGTCATATTAAGTATTTCTGAAATAACATTAAAAAATTTGATTATGTGGTCTGTGTGTTAGCATTCACTACAGTTTATCCCCACTCTGAACATTGAGAGACTGACTGATGACTTAAAAATCACCATTTAATTTCCTTTTACACTTTCTTATAAATTTACAATAATAATTAAGTACTACATCTTGTTGGATTTAATTGGTTGTTAGTGAGAATTAATTAATAGAGAAGATTCTTGAAATTTTGCAAATCAGCTAAAACATACTTATGTATTTCTAGAGTTTTCATAAAAGTCTTCTTTTTTGTTATTTCAGGTGAAAGTATTTTACTATGTGGCAATACAGAAAGGAAGATAGGGGAACAGTTGATTCAGGAAATCCTGAATCCTATCCAAAGCTGTTTAGGACATGGTGAATTATCCTCTAGCTTGAAACGAGCTATATTGGAAGTATGTATAAATAAACACAAATACAAATAATTGGATAATGCAGTTTGATGAATTCCTTGTCTTAGAAGAGCATTTGATTATTTGGATAAATAAATTTCAAGCTGTGCTTGGTGTAACGCTTTATGAATATTTTAAGTATTGCAAGTAAACATGTTTTTAAGTTGAGTAATCTTCATATCCTTATATTGGAATTTTTATAATCTATGGAAAAGCTTTGGTGACACAAATTTCAAACTTACTCCTCATTAAATTTGCCAAGAAAGAGGAACTTGTATTTATAATAAATTTTCCATTGAATTAAAGTATGTTTTGATTATTAGACAATATGTTAGCTCCAAAATTTAATTTACTTTCCCCTATTCCATTTTCAAGGAAAGTAACCCCTATTTTAAAATGTCCAATAATTTATCTATTGCTTTACTAAGAAATAAAGATACTGTACTGGGAAATGAAAACTACAAAAATGAGAGAACAAAAAATGTTATTCAGTGAATTCCTACCTTCCAATTTTGTAATAAAATCAAACAAGATCTCTACACTCCATGTGCCAAATGAAAAAAATACCAACAACAATAAAAGTTAATATAGAAAGTATAAAGGATTCAATAAGTCCTTTATCTAATGAGGGAAATTAACTGTAAATACATCAGGAGAAATGCCACTCTTCTAAGGCAATCACATCATGTATACACTTTGGTGATGTCCATTCCATGAGTCCTCATGCCGTGGATTGTGTAATGGACAAATTCCCTTTTTTTACAGTTACTAGGGAAATTTAGAATAATTAAATATATTATATGACCTTAATATGACTCTTCTCTTAGAAAAGTTTTCAGTGTTAAATTTCTTTGAACCTTTTTATTCATAATTTGTTGATAAAATGTTTGAGTAAAACTATTTCATTTCATTGTCTGCCTTCCTGCAACTAACAACCTGTCCGAAGTTCTTAAATTTTATAATCTTGGCATATCGTAAATGCCAAGAACTACATTGGCGGTTCATGAGACCTTTTATGTTTTACATTACATAAAGAATATGATTTTTAATTCCAGCAATGTCCTCGTAGACCATGTTGTACATCACATTCAGTTTACTTGAGATATAGGATGTAAAAGATAAAATTTATTGTCAAAAAAACAGTTGCAAAGTGCATATGACCACAAGGGGAATAATAAACTAAGTTACTTTCCGGAAACGAGCAAAGGACCATCCCATCTATTTGGATCAAGGGCCCAAAGGCAGTGGCAGATTCAATAGTTACAAAAACCAATTTAAAAAAAAATTAAATACTTACTACTATCAATTTATTATTAAAAAATGAATTGTAGGTATAATGTGCAGTGAATATTCTAGGTTAATAATAACAAAAATATTAAATGATATTCCCACCTATGGAAAATCCGCCACTACCCGGAGGAAAAACGGAGAAAAACCCGGGACAAGATAGGACTACAGAAATAATGTATTCAACAGTCGGAAATAAAACTATTATAAATAAAAAGGATCAAAATGACATGCGTGAAAAAAGGAATTTAATCATGTATGATATATAAGATATTTACAATGTGATATATAAGATATTACAATGTGATAAAAAGAATTGATGATTTGAATGAAGCGCTGGACAAAATATGACAATTTCTATTTGCATTTGTATTATAGGTCATAGCAAGTGGGGTTGCAGAGACTCCTGAACAAGTCAAATGTTACACCAGTTGTACCTTGTTGGCAGCATCGCATGAAGGGCTGGAAAATCCGATTGAATCGTGCATTGCGTTTCTCATGGAGAACGAATGCATTCGCTTGCAATTGTGTGAGGACGGGACTGACAAGTACATGCCTACACCTCTTGGACATGCTTGTCTCTCTGCTTCAATGTCTCCAGATGATGGGTTAGAGCTGTTTCAAGAATTACAGAAAGCAAGACAATGCTTTGTTCTGGAAAATGAATTGCATCTTATATATTTGGTAAGAAAACTATTGAATACCTTATGTAATATAATATGATATGAATAAAATATTAGTTGAGTGATGTTGCCCACACACTCCTCTAACGTTAAACCATGTTTACCCAAATATAGTCTTCCCCTAAGTATCACCCCCCCCCCCCCC